>JARFXV010001161.1:0-144139 GCA_031761425.1 Cosmopolites sordidus
AACTGCTAGTGCCATATTAAATGTATGGAATTTATTTTTACCACCTTGTCTGTATAAGTTGAACTAAATGTTTTGACATAAGAGATATAACAGATATACCCATATATACATTTCTCTGGACAAAAAGGTAAATGTAAAAATGATATGTGTTATTTATATTCATTCATATAAAGCTAGTAAGAAATCTAACCATAAATTTACGGGAAACCATATCTTTAAACTTTTAAACTATCTAACCATAAAGTTACGGGAAATCCTAAAGACAATACTCTGTTATTAGATATCATATTGGTTAAACAATATGTGCAATAGTGATAAGATTTAGATAACGTATGGTTCAACTAAGATAATAATGTACCAGATGGATCTGGGGTTTCTCAGTACGTTTATGAACATAACCACAAAATATATTCAACTTAAAATTATATAGAGATGTCAACTATATAATGATATTGGATGCCTACGAAGGTATCAAAATAGCTAAATGAAGGTTAAAATAAGAATAAACTAATTTCTTTCGGTTTTGATGCAAAAGTGAGTTGGGTTAAAGCCGGCGGTACACATTGCCATGGTTCACATTGCACACGGTGTGCTAGTTCTTCAACGCCTCGAGGCAGTTTTTACTTTGTCTTATCAATGATATCAGCCAATATATGCCCACTTGTGGTGTGTAAATGAACAGCCAACGTTATATCAAACATTGGTCCGATCACGTGGACAAATGAGTCGCGTCGGCTTAATAGCAATAAAATGCAGTATTTTAAGTAATATACGGTTTCTATTTCAATTAGATCAAATAATGGTTCCCAGGATTAGAAACTTTTATAAAAAAATACATAAGCTTTACAAAGTTAATATGAACTCTTTTTAGTAATAACTAGGTAATTTATAATCATGTTTTCTAATTTAAAATCAACGATATTCTCAGTTTAGTTATAGTTGGATTTGGCAGTATCTCGATTCTAGAATAGACGGTGATGTAGTCAGCATCGTCAATAATTATCCATCTGACTCCTCCACTTTTGTTTATTACAAATATCTCGATAAAATATTTTCTATCTAAAATTTTTTGGTTGAGGTTTGTTATTCTCTCCTTCATACTTTTTTTTATTTGCGTCAATATACATAATAGATATTCTACCTTATTTAACCACTTGCTATCATCAATGTTCCCTTACGATATTTATTTTTCTTTATTATAACCCTGTTTAACAAATGACTTAACAGATGTTTTCAATATATATTCAATATTCATAAGAATGGTTGTGTTTCTATTTGTATTTTTAATTATTCCTCGATAACCCTTGTTTCAAGTATATAAGGTAGATAACAGAATTTCCTAGACTTTTAGAGGGTTATGTATGGTAATTCAACGAGCTCTTATTGCACTAGAAGCTCTATATAACTTTTCCTCTAGTTATTTAGCTTTTTCAGCTTTTATAAGTAAAGCATCTATAAATATTAAATAAGACACAGTAACCGAAATTGCCATTTGCGTTTACCCTTTGCTTTTTTTTTACTAAAATTACCCCACATACCTTAAATTCAGGGGTAAATCTATTATCCTCCATGGCGTAATTGTTGGTCATTATTTCAATAATATCTACATTGATATTTAATACTTAACATATAAGAAGAATAACATGAAATGAAAAAAAATAACTTGTATTATTGGATGGCTGTTTTATCGTATAAGTGATAGTTGAATTTCACTCTCCAATTTGGTGACCCCTTGTTCAGAATTGAATTTGTATTCATTTTCTTGATTGAGTAATTAAAATATTCCAGAGATGGCAATTCTAGTTCATTAGAAAATAAAAAGTATTTCAGGGTATTACAGTTGCCACTTATATTGTAATTTATTAATGAGCATTGTAATTTATTAAGAAAGTCAAAATATCAATAAAATTACTCATTGAATATTATTGACTATTAACATGTTGGACATATTAGATCAGATATATTTTTATAAACATATTTTTTATTAATTCTTGAAAATCTTAAACTTTTTATATTACTCTCCTGTCGAAGACCGAATGAGGTTAAATTGTCTTTAGATATTATAGATTTGCCTCTGCTTCTATTTTTAAAAATACTCCATAAATATTTTATCTTGTTGAAAAGGCTAGTCTGAAAGATTAATAACATTTTTTTCAAACCACAAGATTTTTGACTTAATAACAAACTTATGACATGGTATCTTCTTCTGTTGTGATGTTATATTTTCTCTAGCCACAACTCTAACAAATTAACGAGTGTTTTAATCCTTTACACCGCCGTATTTCCCCCAATTGAAAATCTATTTACTAAAGGGGTGACCCTTTAGTGAATAGATGATATAGGTGATATTTATTCAGTGTCACTAAAACAACTTTCAGCATCTGAATCGCTGTTCGAGTAAATTATTATAGGATTAACTTCTATACTCTTTCGCGATTCGACCATCTTTGAATCTCCTCTTCTGTATATCTGATGCTGTTTATCCAGATCTGTAGTGTAGCTGTTGACAAAGCTTCTTTCCACATATCCAAACAGTTATGAATCGTTCTTCTATCTCGACCTATTTGACGATTGAAATCATTTTTGTCCACCCCCCATATCAATTCTATAGGATTGAATATGCAATGATAAGGGGGAAGTGTATTATTATTGTATATATATATATATATATATATATATATATATATATATATATATATATATATATATATATATATATATATATATATATATATACAATATACATATATACAATATATATATATATATATATATATATATATATATATATATATATATATATATATATATATATATATAATATACCTTTCGAATATTGATATGCTTTCCATGATTCGGAGTCTTATTGGTGGTAGACCAGCAACGGCTAGGATGGCTATTGTGGGCACGGTTCTATATGCATTTGTAATGCGTATTGCCATTTTTCTGTTTACTCTTTTGAGCATTGCCTCGTAGTGTTTGTACCTTAAGACCTTTGCCCAAATAGGCGCTCCATACAAAATGGTTGATATAGTGGCCTCCACCAATATACGCCTCTTCCAGGCCCTTGGTCCTCCTGGTTTTGGAGTTATTTTATTTAGTATCATCAATGTTTTATTTGCTTTTTCGCATGTCAGTTTGACATGAGTGGTCATTTTAGCACCCTTGTCTATGAGAATCTCTATATATTTAGTTGCTCTTGTACTGTTTATTGTGGCACACTGAATATTGATTTGGAGGTTTGTGAGTTTTCTTCTCCCCGCCAATATTACCACTTCAGCTTTTTTTGTTGATATTCACATTTTTTTTTCGATAGTTAAAATAATAGATCATAAAAATATTTTTTCCTGTTTAAATATGAAGAAAGTTTACCTTTTTTTCTGTATCATATAAAAACGGTTTAAATGCTATACTTGAATTTGCCATTTACCATTTGAATTTAAATATTTAAATTTGTGACGATATTACTAAAACGTCTAAGGTGGACGTCTATTAAAAACGAAATATTAAAAACAAAAATGTAAAAATGTCGGAAATTATGATAGATAGGAAATGTTTAAGAAGGGTAGAAGTATTTTGTCTTAGGAATATTGTAAAACTAAAAAATAGTGGAGATTGCGTTAAAAAAAACTGAGATATGACATAAAGTTAAGTTATACTTTTACTAACATTCCTACCAAAACTGATAACCCTGCATCGAATAATAAATGATATATGACACTACAAAATAGAGTTTGTAACTTTGATAATTTTTACAAAATGGGGGTTTAAATATGTTTAGAATCAATAGCAGATTCAAAAATAAATGAACATATAGGGTAATGCCTGAATGATTGTGGCGTGTTCATATTTTTTTTTATTTGGGTTTTTCGCCACGATCTAAAACTCAAAAAATATCAAAAATATCTGTTCTTATGTAAATAAGAAGAGATATTTTGATCAGAGTTTTAGATCGTGGCGAAAAACCCAAATAAAGAAAAAAGCATATAGGGTGTTCCATAAGAAAACACAAAACTATATCCCGCCACGGTTTTAAGAGACAACCAGTACACCATACTTATCTAAAGATTCTTATATTTAAACTTTTTCTCTATTTCCAGCCATTATCAAGATATGAACCGTTATTGCACTATTGGGACACGCTGTCTAAAAGACAATGTATAAAAATATATTAATAGTTATTTACAAAATCAAATCTGTTCTCGGTTCGCTTCATTGTTTAATAGATAAAACGACTCTTGCTGGTTCTGTCCTCTCCTTCCAACTATAGCACTCAAATCCACTGTAGCTGCTACTGGACGATGGACCACTGTAGCTGCTGGAAGGTGCTCAATAACTTCCTCCGAAAAAATGTGGTTTACTCTTCATGTCTTTAACATTTGTCATACTGGTTATCATCTGTGAGTGTCATCAACGTTTTTGAGTGTCAAGAAATATAATTTACTTCATAAATACAATACATTTTAATCAGTTATATATTTACTATTGTCATCTACTAGTCCTTTTTTAATGTTAAATAATAATGATAACTTCGTATGGACGAAATAATTAATGGACGAAAAAACCAATGTGAAAAAAAAATTGAGGTATGATGCTGAAACCCCCTCCGATATCTACTACAAATATCCGAACAGAATCGAAAAAAAAATATTTTGAGATATAATGCAGAAACCCCCTTCGATATCTACTATCTTTTATATCTTTTATATATTTTAATATTTTCTTAATTAGTGAGTGCTTTCATTTTTAGATAATTCTCCAACGACTGAACTAAGTGAATATGAAGGGCGAAAGTAAAATATTCTAATCCAGATTTAAAGGTTTTTTTGAGGCTGTTTGATAATGTATGAGGTGGGGTGTAATTGCGAAGAATGACGGTTCATTTCATATTTTCCCATTTTAGATGTTTTGTGAGAATTTGTTAAGTCAATTTAGTTAACTGCGTATGGCATACAGTTTAATTAATCATTGTGTCTAACGGTAATATTTTTTTAAGAATATTGTTACAATTTTGCACAAAATTCATAATATTTCAAACCATTTTATTTATTGTTCTTTTAAAATAATATATACCAATTGTTTGATAGTTTGGGCTATTAAAATGATATCCACTTAGCAATAAAATAAGTTCATATTTATAAAATATTTTATTTCCTTTAATGAATGTGATTTACAAGTGAATAGATTTATTATTACGTAATACTGAAAGACAATGTATAAAAATAAATTAAAGCTACAGTTATTTACAAAATCAAATCTGTTCTTCTCGATTCGCTTCCTTGTTTAGTAGGCATAACCACCATTGCTGGCATAACTCTGTCCTCCGCTTCCACCGGAACTGTATCCTCCAGATCCTCCGAAGCTACCACCAGACGATGGAGCACCGTAGCTGCTAGAAGGTGCTGAGTAACTTCCGCCGAAGCTGCCACCGCTTGAGGGAGCACCATAGCTGCTTGATGGGGCAGAGTAGCTTCCACCAAAGCTACCGGCGGATGATGGAGCCCCGTAGCTGCTGGATGGGGCCGAATAGCTTCCTCCGAAGCTACTACCAGAGGAGGGAGCTCCATAGCTGCTGGATGGTGCGGAGTAACTTCCACCAAAGCTACCACTGGATGAGGGAGCAGCATAACTACCTCCGGAACTACCGCCGGAGGATGGAGCTCCATAACTGCTGGAGGGAGCAGAGTAGCTGCCGGAAGATGGTGCTCCATAGCTGGATGATGGAGTACCATAGCTGCTCGATGGAGCAGAGAAACTACCACTAAAAGATCCTGAAGAACTGTAGCTGCCACTAGATCCAAAACCACCAGAAGATGGGGCACCATAGCTAGAGCTTGGTTTAGAAGGAGCACCGTAATTGCTGGATGGTCTAGATGGAGCACCATAGGATGAAGAGGGCCTGGATGGGGCACCATAAGATGAAGATGGTCTGAATAAATAATGGTTATTATCATTTAATATGGACATTTAAAATATATATTACCTGGATGGTCCTACTGGTGTTCCATAACTGGTAGAAGGTGGTAAGTATTTACTAGAGCCACCATTGCCTCTTCCCTTGCCGAAAGAGCTACCTCCAAAACCACCTGAAACAATTTACATATTAATATGTAATTTACATATTAATGGTTTAATTTGTAATAAATATGAGTGGTTCATACCAGATCCGAAGCTAGATCCAGAAGAAGGAGCCCCGTAACTGGACGAGGGAGCACCGTAACTGGAAGAGGGGGCACCGTAACTGGAAGAAGGAGCACCATAGCTGCTTGATGGAGCGGAATAACTGGAGCCACCTTAAAAAAAAAAAGAGATTTTACTTAAGTTGCAAAGTATAGCTAAAAAGTGCTCACCTCCAAATCCGCCACCGTTTCCACCGAATGATGGGGCACCGTAACTAGAAGAAGGGGCTGATGGAGCACCGTAAGAAGATGAAGGGGCTGATGGGGCACTGTAAGATGAGGAAGGACCGCCGAAACCACCTCCAAAACCACCACCGCTTGAAGGAGGGAGGTAACTGTTACCGGGTCTTCCGGAGGAATATCCTCCACTTATCGGAGCTGAAATTAATTTTAGTCAGTTGCATTAGACCTTAATTTTCAACAATATTTTATTTTATGTTTTGATTTATCGGCAAAAAATGTATTCAAGTAAACATGATATCGTTGGAATTTAAAATTTTATTTTACTCTCTACATGTTCCGAACCTTTGTGTCACTGATTATCACCTGTCATCACCATTTTAGAGCGAGAAGAAATAGAATTTATTTTATGTATACAATACATTTTAATCAGTTATATAAATACTATTATCATTATTAATCATCATCATCATCATCATCTGTAATAACAATAGTAACTTCGTCGAAACGAAACGAACTATGGATGAAAAAACTTATGTAGGTGTGTTTTAATATTCTACTTATGAGTGAGTATTTTTACATTTAGATATTTCCTCAACGATCGGATAAATAAATATGAAGGTGGAAAGTAGAATTTTCAAATCCAGGTTTAACATTCTTTTTAAGGATGGTTGATAACATATAAGCTGGACAATTTTTCTACGAAATCTAAATTATACTAATATCTTTTTCTGTTACCTAAGTGTAAACAAAACAATTGCATAATTATTTTATTCAATTCTCGAAATAAAAATAAAAGAAATATCTTGCGAAATCCCTTTACGCACGCTTTAAGTGAAAAACATAATAATTTTGATTCAGTTCTTTACATAATGTTAGATGTACAGGATGAAAAAAATAATCGTTTTTATAAACAATTTAAAACAATGCTCTATTTACTGTGGTAAACTTACCTTCACGCTTTTTGAGCTGACCGGCCCAAGAAGTGGAAACGAGACAACAGACTGTTAATGCGATCTGGAAATAAAGAAAATGCCTTAAATATATCTTTTCACTTTTTTTTTTATAAACAATATGCTATTGCTGCTCACTATATTGTGAACAGAATATTTAAATATCTCACACAGTAGTACAATATAATAAAATTGCAATTTTCAAAATTTCATTAAATTGCAACAATATTGCAATGTAATGAAAAATAAGAATAAAAATGTTTAAAATTATAAATTTATAAGTCATATATATATATATATATATATATATATATATATATATATATATATATATATATATATATATATATAGGCGTACACACACACACACAATTTTTAGTGTCAAGTTATTTATTCATTAAAACTTTTTATAGGAGAGGAGGTTGGTTTAATAAAAGAGACCGAAAAGTTAATAGTAAAAAAACTATAATTTTAGTAATACAATTGAGCGAAAATTCCCCAAAAACAAACATTTTTAGTAATTTTACCAAAAATAATTTATATCAAAATTTGCAAAATGTAGAAGTTAATAACAGTTGCAACATGAAAACAGATCCGACTTTTTCATATTCTCGATATATATCTTGAAATGAATGAGTATTGAACTCCCTATCTTGGAAGCACAAAACAAGCAGGAATGGATATTAGAAGGAAAAAGAAGGAAAACTGCGAATCTGTCAGTCAAATGTTAAATATTCTGATAATGATATTGTATGCATATGCAACTTGGAAGGTCACAAAAGTACCAACAGACAGATCAACAGCCTTTCTTTAATAATAAATAAAGATAAAGAGAGTATATGAAAGTTGGAAATAGCTGCTTAAACGAGGAGATGCCAAATAGTCATAGAACTAAGAAACATTGGGTTAATATATAACGAAACCAAGGCGCTAGTATAGAACAGAATTGTCTCTTTTTAGTTGACAAAAAAGTTTTTCATTAAACAAAGAAAATACTGTTCTGATCAAATATATACCTTTGGTTAATCATGATGATGCTAACATGGTTAGCGAAAAGCGCCTCGTTAAGTATAGTGATTTGGCCTTTAGTGGTAAATCACTTCGAATTTAGTGTTTCACATTGACGGTTCCAAAAGAATAATTGAAATATATACCTAACCAGGAAATTTGCGTCAGACAAGACGATGAAACAATCGAATAAGTGCACGGAATTATGGCTTTCTTGATATAGGACAAGCAATTGTCGATCAAATCTGGTGTGTCACAAGGAAATATGTTGAGACAATTACTATACATGCTTTATTCAGCTGACCTCCCACTAACAATAACATCACTATTAGTACATCTGTTGACAGTACAGCTGTACTAGCAATACACAAAATACTAGTGGCAGCATCAAGCTTGTTATAATATTCAACATCAAGCAGCAATCTGACTGAAAAAACTGACTGGCGAATATAAGAAACCTGTTAAGTTATTTGATATCCGACTTGCAATTGATTCACGTGAAAGGGGCCAAATACTTAGGACTAAGCTTATATCGACGAATAACTTGCAGTAGACACATATTTATAGAACCAAAAATACAGTGGATAAAACTTTGCAACTTACACTCAATAATTAGAAGAAAACTGCAACTATTTCTATGGAATAAACTGGGCAACAAACATGTGGACATATAGGATTCACCTTTGGAGAACAGTGTTTAATTCCAATTATTAATATTTTACGATTAATTGCAGATGCCTTATGATTCGTTCGTAACGAAATCCTTCTTCGTACCCTAGTGTAGTGAATGTAAGAAAATAAATATAAAGCCATATTATGAACGATTTTCAGATATTGCATACTCCTAATAGTTTAGTGACTCCGCTTTCTCGAAGAAACCCTGATAAACAGAGGTATAACCTAATGATCTGATCCACTCACTAGATTTTAAAATTAAATTGGTGCCTAAATAAACCGTTAAATTGATTTAGTCACCAAAACTCAAATGTATTATGTAACTTATAATTAAAATTACATTTTTTACTTTGTTATGTATCATTTACGCATATGTCCAAAAGTTTGGAATATTCAAACATTTCACATTTTCAGTGATATTAAGTTTTTCTTTTACTCGTTTACGTAATCGTAATGTACATCATTTTATTACAACTCTTAATGGTACAAAATAAAACTCGACACCAAATGACCAATGTGTGTAAAATTGATTTATTGTTTTGGAACCAAAAAATCACAATATATCAACTGCCTTCAAAAGTTATTTAAAAATAAAAAGAACAACTTTTAATAAAGTAATAAGCAATAGTTCCTCCATGGGTCTGTATGCATGCCTAGAGGCGATTTGGCATGTTGTCGATTAAATGATCAATTTGGGCTTGTAGAATTCTCTCCCATTCTTCACGAGCAGCATCTTTTAGTTCTCGCAGGGTAAGAGGAGGATTCTTTTTTTTCTTGATGCGTGGTTTCAGATTGTCCCAAGCATGTTGACTGCATTCATATCAGCGGAATTTGCTGGCCACCCTAAGTTGGTTTAATAACCAACTGGTAATCTTCCTCTTCAAGAAATTTTTGTACTGCTACTGTTCGATGGAGAGGCGCGCTGTCATCCATGAAAACAAATCCGTCACCCATTGCGCCTCAAAACAGATGCACAACAGGATTTCAAACTTTCTCGATGTACACAGCACCAGTGACTCTTTTCTCCAGAACCATTAGAGGTGTCCGTCTACCCCTCATAATCCCACCCCAAAACAACACGCTCCTACCTTCAAATGGATACGTGGTTGAGACATTTCTAGTCGGGCTTGTCAACCTGGAGCTCTCCAAACTAATGTTCTTTGAAAATCAGAAATCAAGCCAATTCTAGTTAGGTCTACAGTCCATTCCAACTACAGTTAGGAATACGTAAAGGTCTTCTACGATGTAAATTTACCACTTTCAGTCTGCATGTTATCGTTTGTCGTGAAACATTTACCGCTTCAAGACTAACAAACTCCCTTGATATATCACTTGTAGATTCAAGACGATTTCTTCGAGCTGTCATTGATATCTGCCGATCTTGTGCAGCTGTTGTTTATCGTTGTCTACCACTTCTGGGACAATTCTTTACGTCATTTGTCTCTTGGAATTTTTTATGGATTTCCGATACAGCACTTTCGGAAACACCTACAGTTCCTGCGATATCACTTTAATTAAAGCTCTGTTGTAACAAAGCCATTAGTCTTGATATGTTAAAACGAGATATCATGCTTCTAGACAGTTTTAAACGGATTGATCCAAAATTGAAAAAGAACTGAAATAATGTGTAAATACCAGTATCAACGGAATGGGCAAAAATCGAAAATCCTGTTTACCAGCAGAACAATGCTTTTGTTATTTTCATTAAAAACGGTTTAAAATAAATACCCATCACTATTTTTAGAGTATCATAAGCCTGGATATCATATGTGTATTCCAAACTTTTCGACATATGTGTATTTTTTTTTTCAACTTTGTGACTATAGTTTCGTAAACGTTGTTACATTATCAAACACAACTTTGAAACTTTTTGATAATGTAACATTGTTTACGAAACTATAGCCACAAAATTAAACATAACAGATAACAAAGCACAAAAATTGTTTTATTCAATTTAAAAATGAACTATCACAAAGTAAAGGACAAATCAATCAAGTATTAAGTAACATTATAGTTGAATTATGTATCTTAAACAGAACATGAAATGAATACACAATATGTGTCTAATTTTATAGGGAAATCCAAAAATTTCAAGGATAAATAAATAATGCGTATACCAATTTGGTTTTACAGTGAACAATTGTTAATAATTTAACTATAATACATACTAAATTTTTCATTTTAAAATGGTTCCTGATTTTGTTTCTAGTTGAATTTGAAACTTAAATAGAAATTTTGAAAACGAACTTAGAAATTAAAAAGCATTCTGAATTATTAATTATTCATTTTTCATATGACAAGAGGTTTTTTCTAAAAATTTATTCAATATTACACAAACTGGTATATACGAAACAGAAATATTCTTAGTCATTTATACATATTAAATTCTTTTATAGAGTACAGTTTCTGAAATAAGACAAATTAAGTATTGTTTTAATTCAAAACAGCAACAAAAATGACCTCACCGTACGCTTGTTTTAATTTTATCACACTGTTTTGTGTGGTACGTTGGATTTCAGTTGGTTTACAATGTTTTCGCAATCAGATGTTGCAGGCAAATGAAATTAACAAAAAACATCCATTATCTCCAGACATATAAACCAAAGAATATAATGTATAATACTGCTAGTCATTAGCAGTCAATTTCATCATAATGTTAAAATATTTTGGATATCGACAATAAATACAACATATGACATATCAATAATTAGCTTAGAATATTTGTTTAATTTTGGTCAGAACTTGATCTTGACTGTTGGTGGACATAAGTGTTTCTGTTGATTTTCAGCAGTTTTGCTTATGCACGTGCATGTCAAAAACAATTACAAGCAATTGAATTACAAGCTTAATATTCAATGATTTGGGGATGAATACGATGAAATATAACTATACAGGTTGGAACAGAATTTCATCGATTTCAAGATACTTTTATGTTCTATATCAGCAGACGCCTTTACGGTGTCAGATCCATGTTAAATATTGATATTTTCTCCAGTGAAATTGTTATTTTTTAAATGTAAATTAATAATTTTTTACCATCTTTCAGAAACCGTCTTATAAACAAAGATATCATTTGCCAAGGCGGTTTATAACTAAGTCTGATGGTCCTGTCTCAAAATTATAGGGTAAATATCGTAACGTATCCTACCTTTTTGAGAATTTTGTCTATTCTGTTGTAAAAGGTCATTAATTTGAATTTGAATAGTTGTTAATAGTATACGCAATTAATCGTTTCGTTTGAATTCCTAATAGTTTAGTTTTTGGTAAGCGCTCAAAATAAAAATTTGCCTTATTATTTCAACAAATGGATTATGTTCTTTCTATGAATAATTATTTAAGGTGTTATTTGTGTTGCTTTTTTCTCGCTGGCAATTTCTTTTTATTCCCTGTTTTCAAGAATTAGTTTACGTGTATTTCCATTCTTAGCTCGACATGAGTACGAATGAATCGTTATTCAGTCACCAATCAAAAAATAGAAACAAGTTTTTTTCAAAGTTTTAGTTAGCGTTTCTAATATTAACTTATCCGTTAAACAGTTATTTACCGAATTATTTTTTTAATTCGACAATAAAAACTAATTTCTCCTGGTTGTATCGCAGTACCGGTCATTGTAATAAACAAATCTCACATCGTCAAAGGAAAAGTGACGCGCCTATGCAGCATTTCTTTCTTTCGTTTCCGTGAAAGTACCATCGAAATTGTCAAGGTAAAGTGTATACCTAGGATAACCATACCGCTGTGAATGAAAAGTAAAAGTACTAAACATACTATTAACGGTGCATCACGACTACATTTTTTTTTTGCTTGAGGTTTCAAGTTCGAGGACCTCTCGGAGTCAGTGGTATAGTGTGGTTGTTTTTTGCTGTATCATTTGCATACAATGATATTTACCATTTTTTGATGTGTATTCTGTTGTATTGTTGATCTAATCCAATAATTTATCTATATTAATTATGATATTGATTTGATTGATAATTTTGGATTTTTTTCGTGATATTTATAATAAGTTGTATTTAATTGTAGGTACACCAAGGACCAATAGAAAGGAGATCGAAAACTGAGGATCGTTACATATATGTTTTAAATCACCGCATAAACGAATTAAAAAATACAAATGAATTAATTGATTAAAACTTTACAATCTCCATTTGAAAGTCTAATGAGGTTACTTGAATTGAAGATTTTTAAATTATTATTTATTAATTAAAGTAAACTATGAATCATTTGAGTTGAGATAGTACATAATAATCATAATCATAATCAATGATAACATTGAAGACAATATATGCCAAACATAGACATTAAAGACTTATGTAATTTATTTATATTATAACTTTTATTGATGATGAGGCATACTAGTGACAATTCCGAATGATGAAAAGTCTATAGGGTAATTTTGGCGAAAATATCTTATGTAGATAATGTAGTAGAACAAAAACGGTATTGCGAGTAGTGTATGATAGGGGTTTATTAATTGATTCTTCAGTAAAGAAACAAAAACCAATTATGTAAACATAATTATTATATAATTAATTAGGTTAATTACTAACACAGAAAACATATTTTATTATTTATTATTAAGTAGCAAGATCACTAAAGATTAGAATTTTGGAGTCAAACTCAACGAGTGATAAGGGCAATTTTGGAAAAACCACATAAAAAACCATCTTTTATGACGCACAATGATAAAAAAAAGATTAACTACCTTAAAATGAAATTGTAAAAAAAATGTTTTAAATATAATATATTTTTATCGGAGAAACATGAATTACGTAGTTCTCCAAATTCACAGAAAAAAGTTTATCAGTACATTATTATCAGTACAAAATATCGCTATAAATAAATTATTGACCTACCTATCGGGGAACTTTTTCGAAAAGTGCAATTTAATTACACTTAAAGATGCACTTAAAATATTTGTCTAAAAAACAAAGTAATTTTTTAGATATATTTTTTTTCCTCCTTATTTAATTGTGCAGATGAAATTTCATTTTTTTACAAAATTCCATTTTAAATATATATATATATATATATATATATATATATATATATATATATATATATATATATATATATATATATATATATATATATATATATATATATATATATATATATATATATATATATATATATATATACATACGATTATAAATAGTATTAACAGTGGAAAAATGATAGATACTTTCATACTATAGCTGTCGACATACATACTATTTCCAATTTATATATCAATTAATAATGTCAAACAGATTTTATAATAGTCAGTGCTTGTGTACTAGTTTAGTATGTATATTATGACTTTTGACTATCTGTCCTATATTTTGACTATCGCCCCTATAAGTATAATTTTAGACTTAACGAGCAAAATCAAAAAGCAAAAAGTAGATGTAAAATTTGGCGAATATAGAGTATTTAAAAACAAGGAAAATTCATAGGTGGTCCACGTAAAAATTGCCCGTTACTTCTGCTGTCACCAAAACCCCAGCAAGTGTCTCCCGAGACACTACTGACTTATTTCCAGTCATTCCCTTCATTTTTTATGTTACAACATATCGAATTATTTAAATGCGCCATGGTTACCTTTCCTTAGTAAATAAGACAAGTTGATATATTACATGAATTTTCTTAGGCTAATGTGGTATCCCAGTATCAAGTTTCTTACATCAGTTTCTCAAATAGGAGTCCTAGAATATTTTCAATGAACATAAAGTTGACGTAACGATTAGCATCAATCGGTACTCTTAATTTCTCATCATCAATTTTTTATTATAACAAAACTTCGGAAATTAGTAACTGAATTGTGCTTTCTATTATTGCACCAACATATAGGCGACCATTTAATCATTGCGAAAATATAAATAAGAAACAAATACAACACAACTAATCAAAATATTTTTTACTGACTGACAATTCAGAAACTAACTATCAAGCTCCGATACAATTTTCACATTTCTAATACTTGTATACATTTGTAATATGCTAATATCCATTTGTAAAAATCGAAACGCTTTTTAGAGAACCCAATACTGTACATTGAACATCAAAAGTTGGTTCTTTAGTTATTCTGATCTATGAATGACTAATGATGTTTTAGATAATCGGAAAATCTGTTAATGCTAAATGGAACAGAACACTTTTTATATTACAATTTATTAGTGGATTTCATAAACACTTTTGGCACATAACAATGCCAGCCTATTGAATTGATGTATCACCCGCCATATAGTTCTGATATATAACTTTGGGATTTCTTAGGTCCCATTTTTGAGTGGCATAATTATTTCAAAAAATTAGTGCGATACAAAATAGGAAATTAATAAAAAAAAAAACATTAAAGCTATTTGTATCAATTAATGTTGGTTTCAACTTTTTGTTTGCAAGGAGTCTCTATACACATAAAACAGGCAAAACTAGTAATATGTTCCTATATTTAATACCAGTTTTTAGTCAGTTAATTTCTAAATAAATTACTAAAAAACAGTGCCGATTAACTTTGTTTCAAACAATGTTTAATTGAATAAACTCTAAGAACAATAACTTTATGAATCCATGGAATTGAATCCAAAATATTTCCATTTTTAAGATATTTTTCTTTTTTTAGTATCAGAAAATATATTCGTAAAAATAGATTTTGTTATATTAAATTTGCTAGTATTTTCCGGATTTGTATGAAGAGGAACCTTGATTTCGATGGTATTTTTTAATTTGTTCTAATTTTTATCCACGAAGTATTTTCATGTAGTGAATCCAAAATTCATTCCCGTTGAAAGCCATTACTGTTTTAATGTAATATTAAGGACTATTACAAATGAGCGAACTTTTCTTCTAATACATTTGAATAATTTATGCGAAGATTAAAACTATATAAAGAAGATTAAAGCGTGATTGTGTTCAATAAGTTGCATTCTTCACTTTTTTTCTTTTTGTCGCAATAAACAAATGCCTTTTACTTTTACTTTCTACAACATGTCCTAATTGAACGTCACAACAACAAAAAAGAGATGTCATACTTTCTTACACCATATAAATTCAACAACTAATTGCTTTAGGGCCTTTACGGCTCACGCGTGTCAGGATATATGTGTTTGTCTTTGCTTTGTTAGGTAATGTTAATTTTACGACTTGTTAGTGTAATTTTCAGCGGTAAAACTACGAACAAATAATAACTCTAATATTAAAAGTTGTAAAAATAAGCTTTACTTGATGTAATCTTTAATTTATGGATAAAGTAAAAAAAGTAGAGAACATTTTTTCTAGTGTAATAAATCTAGTGGGTATTCTTTTAAATGCCAAAACATATACTATTATCTATTATCTATTATAACTATTATTAATTCAATCCAATTATATTTATGACTTAGCTTCTTCTAAGTTTACATTTGTATGTCTACAAATGACTCTAATATAGCATTAGAGCGCTAACTATATTAGAATCACTGGAGCAGCATCAATATAGTTAGTGAATTATGCGTCGAACAGTTTGAAAAATTATATTTGGTGTTTAGTGGTAAAGCTTTTCGAGTTTATTTCGTCGAGCTTAGAAGAATATATCCCAAAAAACTTGTTTTTAATTTTTGACACGCATTTCGCTAACCATATTAGAATCATCAGGAGCAGCAACAACATGGTTAATGGATTGTGCGTCGAGAAGTTAGAAAAAATATATTTGGTATTTAGTGCTAAATCTCTTCGAGTTTATTTCGTCGAGCTTAGAAGAAACGATATTTTCTTATATTTTCTTTACTTTAACTGCTTTTTAGTTTAAGGCATCATATAAATTATACTATACTTAAAACAGAATATAAAGTATTTGAATTTTGGTTGATTACTGATTTGGTTTTGCTGATTTAATCCGCCTTGGAGAGGATAAATCACTTCAATAAACAAATAAACAAATTTTACCCATCTTACCATTCATAAAGTAAGTGTTATGTTGAAATGAAGAAAATACGAACAAACGCACTCTGAGGTAGAGGTCAAGGAAAAATGTCAAAATATATCAGAGAAAATTTCTTCATATCCCGTTAATAAAGTGCCAATGATATTGTTTCTTGTTTTAGAGTAAATGTCACACAAAGAGCTTTTAAAGGAGAAAGAAAATTATTATCATTATAAAGAAATTATTTAAACACATTCGAACACAGAAAGAAGTGTGTTTGAAAGAAAGCGTCATCAAATAGAGAAAAAAAGATTTTCCTAAAAAGAACGTACATTACCGAATATATTTTTGGAAGCAAATCAGAAAATTTTCTGATGAACATAGGTTTTGTTTGTCCATATCGAAATACCATTCCCACAGTAAAACATTGTGGTGGAAAATCATGATCTAGGAAAAAGATCATATCATTACACTGGGAAATAAACTTTGGTCACCTTTGATGGGATTCTAAATGTTTGGAAGTGGTAAACATACCGCGAGAAAATTTGTTCGAAATTAGATTCTAGGGAGATCTTCATATTCCAGCGAGACTACTCGAAACACTTTACTCGAAACACAAAACTCGAAACTCAATTGCTCGAAACAATTTCAAATTTGGACGAGTAAGGTCTTTAGACTACCCCAATCATATTATATAATCCTATTGAACATATAGTGAATAAAAAAGTTTAAAAACCAAGCATACAAAAATTAATTTTTTAATAACTGTATTGTCTCAGAATGGACTAATATATCATGTAATATAACTAAAAAGTTAAGTAATGTCAGAATGATTGTGGCGTGTTCATATATTTTTTCCTTTTTTTGGTTTTTTTGCCATGATCTAAAACTCAAAAAATATCAAAAATATCTGTTATTATGTAAATAAAGAATCACTGGGTAAAAAGAAAAAAACCGAACGGAGACAAATTCCTCAGTGATTCTTTTTGGTAATAAATTTGCCTAACGAATAAAATTAAAAATGTTCTAAAATAAATAACAAACTTTTGAACGTTAACGTTTCGGGAAGTATTTTCCTCCCGTTTTCAAAAAGAATCTAAAAATAAATTATATTAATTTCTATAAATTCTGAAAAGATAGGAAGTAAATATATTTTTTGTGTATGTCAATGATACTTACATCGACAATTAGTTTTTAATGACAGTGACATACTACCAAAATATATATAGGTGAGATTTACTGTGTGATTGTTTAATGTACTGATTGTGTATTAAAATACTTAAATGTTTTTAATTCTATTCTTTAGAATCGGGAACCATATTGAATTTAAATCTACGGAAGACATAGCAATATAGTTATTTTTATTTAAATTAATTATAGGGGTTTCTTTTAGTTAGGCAATTTTATTACCAAAAAGAATCACAGAGAAATTTGTCTTCGTTTGGTTTTTTGTTGTGATTCTTTACTTACATAAGAACAGATATTTTTGAAGTTTTATGAGTTTTAAATCGTGGCGAAAAATTAAAAAAAAAAAATAGTAGAATTAATGCCGAGATGGCTGTAGGCCATAATGGATAAAGAATGATACGTTACAAAATATAAAATTTTTTTTTGGCTATTTTTACTCAATTTTAGTCAATATTTTAATTTTTTTGATGTTAATATTTTTTTCCAGTTCAAAATTGATATTTCATGAACTCTTTTTTAGGAGCTTTATATTTTGTTATTTTCTTTTATTTATGATATAATTTTATTGACAATTAGTTGTAGTTTATAGTAATATAACGTTAATAAATTTTAAGCTGTTGTCACGAAATTGTGAAAATATGTTTGTTTAAATGATTTTTTTCCTCGTTATATATAAATCTAACAAGCTAATTGCTTAGTGCCTTTTCATGCCGTTTTCTCTTTCAAAGTTAATGTTTTTCGAAAATTAAGCCTGTTTATTAAGAAAATTTATTCATAAGAAATAATCTTTCAATGCAAATTTTATAATTTTTTTTGGTTAATAAATACATTGGATTTTGCGTTTTCAGTATTTATGAAGGTGATAAATTTCTTAATGTGAAACATTCATAAAACGTTATAACGAGTTTTCCACTCACATCAAATCTGTTTTAACTCATTCGACGCTTGTTTTACTAGCCAAGTTAGCATCATCAGGAGATGACTAAAATTGCGCGTCGGGTGAATTCAAAGCAATTTAATGTGGCTGGCTCCATTATAAACCTTTTTTGACTACTAATTATTATTGGATCATGTCCTTATGATAATGGCGTAGTTAGACTTTATCTAACTTACCTTTGTAAGTCCTAAAACCATAAGTTATTTGTTTTTTGTGGAAACATTTTTTTAATTAAATTATGCCTCGACATTTATTAGTTTTTTAATATTCTTCGTTTCTTTCTTTATTATTAATATTATTTCATATTTTGAGTATAAAATATAATATGGTGTAACAATAGAATTAATTGATTTTACTTTCTACTAATTCTATATTATTTAAAAAAGTAAAATGAGAAAAAAATTGTGTCCAATTAATTAAAGAAAATATTAATTTTGACGTATTTTACACAATTTATATATATTGATTGATTTATTTTTTATTTTTTGACTGATATTTTTTGTAAAATTATTATTTAATGAGTTGTTTTTATATTAAACTTTAAAAAAAAATTATTTATGGCACTTACCAAGTAGCTATTCATTTTTGTACGTAGCACCTCACACACAAAGACTATTAAACAACCAACACACAAGACCCGTGAAGATCTAGTCGACTTATGACCAATACCATCTTCAAGCTTTATTTATATATTCTTCAGCTGAACGCCGCTAGTGAAAGTGATGAGATCAAAATCTTCAGAGCGTCGATGATGGGCAAAATCTCAAGGTTGACGACGTATGGGATCGTGCTAGATGGCAGTAGACGAGGGTTGATCGGGTTGATTAGGAGCTTGTCGAACGGTTCAGCTGTTGATGGTTTAGGCCTTGAATTGGTTTCGAATTGTTGTTGTAAATCATGTGTGTAATAATTAGATCGTGCATATTTGGCATAAAGGAATTTTCTACTGTTAATTATCGTAATTGTTAAGTAAATATTGTAATATTTATTAACTTTAAAAGATTTATTTCTACTAATTTTTTTAACTGTATATAGAATTTAATTTGATTTTATATTAAAAACTATTAATAGTTGTCCAATTAAACAATATTCTTTTATTAACAGGGATTTAAAAATAATAGTAAGGTTTAATAGGTTATACTAGCAATAATGGTTAATCAAGTAATTTTGAAAACATGTAAGTCTATATTAATATAGAAAAAGTAAACAATACAATAATTTTAAATATATTAATGTTGCTATTAATTAGTATAATAATTCAAAATAGATTTTCAACATAATTTTTTCGGTTGGTTAATTTGTTACTTTGTTATATATACTACTATGTTCAAATAATTACGTGACATTTGTTCTAGACATTCGTGAACTTTATGAATCGAAATATTAATTTGTTTTTTCAGTTGATATCACTGTCCCTTACATCTAAGAAAAATTTCTCACCATTTCTTTTGTTAAGTTAGATATTTTAACGTATTTTATGGTTGTAAAAAAAACATTGCCCATATTTTTAAATAAATTTGTATAAAATTTTGCCTAAAAACAAAATTTCTTATGCTGATACAATAAAAATATTATGAAAGTGTTAAGGCGTTGAAGTTCCGGCAAAAAACGTGTTGCAGTACCAGGAATTTAGTGATAATATTGAAGCAGAGGAAGGTAAATCTCGTTCTTGAAGACTTTTCACGCCAACCAATGAAGAAAATACTTCCAAAATCAAGAATCTTGTAATTTTCTTTTTCGCAAAAATTTAAAGACCGATCCTCAAGCTCCATAGTCACCAGATATAGCGTCGTGTGACTTTTTTCTGTTTTTCTGATTGAGGAAACTACTTCGTAGGTGCCATTTTGCAATTTACTTTCTGTTTAAAATAACGTGTCTATTCATTTAATTGTTAGTAAAATATAATTCCCGGTTCAATTTTCTTATTAAATATACAGTTAAAAAAAAACATTTATTTTTAATTGAAACAATAGATAATTTTAGATATGAAAAAAAAATTAATAACATCTTTTAGGGGACTAAATTCAAAGAGATTTACCACTAAACACCAAAACAAGTTCTTTTTAACTTCTCGACTCACGTTTTGCGAACCATGTTAGCAACTTCAAGAGCTATTTCAATGTTGAGAAGTTAGAAAAAGTAATTCGGTGCTTAGTTGTAAGTCTCTTCGAGTTTAGTGTTTCACAGAGTGAAAAAATTATAAAAGTAAAAATGATGTGCAAAAATAACTCAAAAAATAACTAACAATAAGTAATGTTTATAATGTTTAAGAAAATTAGTAGCCCGCCGAATATGAGATACGAACTGTAGTTCGATTTCTGAGTGCAAGAAACTTGGCAGCATCGGAAATTCACCGTCGGATTTGTGAGGTTTGCGGTGATAATACTGTCACAGTAAAATTCGAAAGTGTATGAGAATGTTCAAGGACGGAGAAACTGAATTATCCGAAATTGTATTCTCGGTGGATACTAAGACTGCTTCCTGACAATCAAAAATCAAAGAGGTTGGGCTGTGATTTATAGGTTTTGACTCGATACAATCAGGAAGGAGATACATTGTTAGACCAGACTGTTATCTGAGATGAGACTTGGGTGTCTCACATGATTCCTGAGTCCAAGTAACAGTCAATGGAATGGCGACACACATCGGCGCCAATGAGAGGGAAAGCCAAACAGACCATTTCAGCAGGAAATCATGGGAACTGTCTTTTGGTAGCCGAAAGGGATTTTGTTAGTGGAATTTTTGCCGATAGGCACAACTCCGGGAGAAAACTCCGGCGTGCCATTTAAAACAAGCGGCGTGACCTACTGTTAAGGCCACATGTTTCTGCAAGTTAACGCAGGGTCTAATCAAGTCTTTTGGATGGGAAGAACTGGATTGTCCACCTTACAGTTTAGACCTTGCACCCAGTGATTTTCAATTGTTTCGGCACTTAAACGAGTTTCTTGGTGATCAAAGGTACAACGACGACAAAAAAGTTAAAACTGCAGTCATGGATTGGACTCCTTCAAGGGCGACAGATTTCTTTGACATGGGAATTCTTAAACTTGTTGAGCGGTATGACAAATGTAAATATATATACCAGGTGTCCCATTAAGGATGGATCGCGACCGTATCTTGAAAACTATTTATCCCACAGCTTTGCGGAAAAAAATATTATACTATAACTGACTGTGAGAAATTCACCAAAAATATTTGGAAGCTTCTAAAGCGACCGCAAGAGGGCGTGACGAGCTAAACATTTTTAAAAATCTTTTGTGTATTTTCAAGTGTTAACCGAGTAAGAAAAATTCTCAGTTATAATTAGCAAACTGTCTCCTACAACTTTGTTTTATGACATTTTGTCGTAACTTCGCGAATAAAGTATTTTACCTATTTAGATAAAAAGTCGTCTAATGTCCGTTTGCCTAAACCGATTTTCCTCAATCTAGATTCATTTAAAAGGCAATTGCTGGGACAATCAAATAATCTGGGAGATAAATTATTTAGTTTATAAATGAAACCGCGAGGTGGCGTTACATTCAACAATAGTTTTTTTGAAGTTTTGTTCAGTTTTTTCAAATGGAATGGTACAGCTTTTATTACATGGCTAGAAAGGTAATTTAAAGAGGAATCATCCAGTGAAAACCCGAAATCGATATCTCTGACATGTCAAGAGATATTTCGATTTTTCTGAAAAAATCATTTACCGTAATATTAAATTAAAAATTGGTTTTAATATGGTACAGCTTTTATTACATGGCTAGAAAGGTAATTTAAAGAGGAATCATCCAGTGAAAACCCGAAATCGATATCTCTGACATGTCAAGAGATATTTCGATTATATTTGTATTATTCGATTGTATTCGTATTTAATAAAAATATAAAACAGTTTTTGCAACATAAAAATAAAATGTTTTATATTGATTTAGATTTTTAGTTGAAGCAGTTTCATTATAATAACATTAGAGGAACTAATAAGATTTGCACGAAAACTAAACATATCGAAAGAAAAAACTTAAAATCAGTTATACTGACTGACATAAAAATATGAATATCCAGTACGTGTCAAAATGATAAAATCATTATTTTACGGGACACTTATAAGGCCAAGAATATGCGATGATGCAATTTTTATGCATTTTCAGTATCAGTGTCAGTTATTCAGGGTCAGTGTTTTTTTTGTACCCTAGAATTATTGATTTAATTTTTGTTATTATATGATATTGGAATTGAATGTTTTAATTTGAAACTTGTATGACCTTAATGCATATATAGGGTTGTCCATTAATAGTGTCAGAATATTAAAATGAGACAAAATACAAAATTTAAGCGATAATTCGATGTTATTTATTTTATCAAATAATGGCGTGATGTTTGATAATAATGTCGGTAAAGGGATGTCCTTCTCGGCTGTGTCTGATGGAATCTATTCTGGGGACAATTTTCCATCACTCTTTGATGCATATCGCGTGATATATGTTCATTGATAGCTTGAATATTTTGTTTAAGCTCACTAATTGTCGAGGGTTTATTTCTGTAAATCAGAGATTTAACATAAACCCACCAATAATAATCCAAAGAAGTGATAACAGAATTTGGTGATTATTTCGCGAAATAACGCCTCCGGGGATGTTTTCTTGTGATATAGTAATTAGCTCTTGAGATGTATTATAATATTTGTATTAAACAGATACCTTGTTTATATCCATATTTATCAGTTAAGTCTCTTTGAACTAAATGTCTATATTCTTTTTATTCTGTTAGCATATTCCCTTCACACCAAAGGTTCCAATAGCAGAATTGATTATTTAGAGAGCATAAAGATTTACATGAAAAAATTGCAGAGTGGGCTCGTGAAGAATATTAAAGATATTCCAAAAAAAAAGATTCTTTTTTCGTATTCTACAAAAAAATATCAGTTCTTCTATTGGAACCTTCGGTGTGCAAAACTAAACTCGAAGAGATTCACCACTAAATACCAAATCAATTTTTGAACACTTCTCGACGAACGTTTCGCTAATCATGTTAGCATCATCAGGAGATGATTTAAACTAAAGATTAAATCATCTCCTGATGATGCTAACATGGTTAGCGAACCGTGCGTCGAGAAGTATTCAAAAAGTGATTTGGTGTTTAGAGGTAAATCTCCTCGAGTTTACATAAAAATTGTCCAATCAACTGCAAAATCAGGACCCTTAATCAATCCTTCAGTTGTTTTGAAGGTTCAGTTTTTTTTAATTAAGAAAATTATAAGGTCACACATCACATAAATATGTTTGCTGTCATTATTCAAACTAAAATTTGCTAAAATATTTTTAGGTTAATAAAAATAATATAGATATATTTGGTAAATAGATTGGTAGAAAATGAGCCATAAGACTCATTTCCATATAAATGGAGTAGTCAAAAAAGAGTAAAACTTTTGGGAGAGGCTCCAAACGTGTTTTAGTGAAAATGACCATCACTTGAATAACATTATTTCCCTCATATAAGAATGGAAAATCACAATCATTTTAATCATTTTTTTTGCAAAAAATTAATGGAATCATATTTTTTTTAAGAAAGGTCCTTTCCTTGCCCTACCTTGTATAAAACATTACAATATAATCAGAAACTTTATAATATATTTTGATTAAAACTCATATATTTCTAATAAAAATATAAAAGTTTTTGCAATATCTAAATAAATAAGATCGTTTATAATTGTTCAGATTTTAAATGAAAGGGTTTCTTTATATAGTATTACAAAAACTAATAAGATTTGTACAAAAATTAAACATATCGAAAGATAAAACTTAAAATAGTTTATACTGACTGATGTAAAAATATAAATATCCTTTATGTGTCCGAATATTATAATCATTATTTTATGGGATGCTTATAAGATCAAGAATATGTAATGATCCAATTTTTATGTATTTTCATTATCAGTGTCAGTTATTCCGGATCAATGATTTTTTGTATGCTATAATTTTTGTTATTATATGATACTCGAATTGAATGATTTTAATTTCAAACTTTTTCTAACTGCTTTAGCGCATACATAGGGTGATCCATTAAGAATATCGGAATATTAAAATGAGGTAAAATGAAAACTACAAGCGATAATTCAGTGCTATTTATTTTATCTTGGACAATAAATAATAGCGTTATGTTCTGATAATAACATCATTCAAATACACATATCGCGTGGTATATTTTCATTATTAACCTGGATATTTCGTTCAAGATCAAGTATTGTTGGAAATGTATTTCTGTAAACTAGAGATTTAACATAACCATACAAATAACAGTCCAACTGAGTGAGATATCATGATCATTATATTGAAATTGCTTCAATTAAAAATCTGAACAGCTATAAAACATTTTATTTAAATATTGCAAAAATTGTTTTATTTTTCTATTAAATATATATGAGTTCCAGGAAATTTTTCTTGCGATAAATCGATTGTCTATTTGTTTTTTATATTCGGTTAGCATGTTCCGTTAACATCGACTTCATAAAATAAGGTTCTATCACTCGTTCAACCCAAAAATCGCACCAATAGTTGCTATAGGGTGAAGTAACTTCTGAATCACTTGAATATTCGTATCGGCCCAAATCCTGCAGTTATGTTTGGTTACAAACCCATTAAACCAGAAGTGGTTTTCCTTATAAGGGATGATTATTTCTCCAAGTGGGGGTCACCTTCGAACTTCCATTTCTTCGCGCTGTTAAATCGTGTATCTTTCAGTGGTGAATCGATACATTGAACACAGTTGGTATATTATTATATACCAATTGGTATATATTCACATCTGGTCAACTTTTAAATTCAACATGCATTTTAACGTGCCTTTCAACTTGCGTTATTGCATGAGTTAAAGCATGTATCCTAGCGCTGGCTAAGATGCTTGTCTCTTTCCTGTCCACATATTTGCATCAGTTACCTTCAACATTTTTGACGATTTCAGTAAAGACGTTTCTTTTATTAACGTTAAAATATTTTATTTTGTACTACCTACTGTTAATTGTGGAATTTCAGTTTCATGAATTCATGAGAATTCATGTTCGCTGGTATACCGGCTACTGTACCGGTGGTGATAAGAGCACGAAAAATACATAAAATCTATATGGAAAAAGGCATATTTAGAATAATTACTACAATTTACTTTAGGAAAACATATACTAAAAAAATATTCTTTACATTCTCAATTACTCAATTTACAATTTTATTACTTTTTATTTTTTTAATCTAAAAGTCCGTTGTACCGTTAGGTGTAATACTGATACTTTATGGTTTTTTTATTTATAATGGCATTTTATCAATTTTTACCCTCGAGTCCCTGTCCAGTGCTAATTTTCTAACCGCATTCCAATGAATTCCTCGTTTTTTGCCCCTTGTGGAACTTGTTCTTTCCATCTGTCTCGGTCGTCCGACTTAATTTTTTCCCCGTGTTTTCGCTTCATCGATTTTTTCTCCTATATACCTTTATTCACTCTGTGGATGTGTCCTATTGAGTTTAGTCGTGTTTCTTTTATAGCTCTTTTTATTTCTTTCGTTTTCGGATGTTCCATTCTGTCATATTTCTCACTCTATTCCTTCTTGAAATTCCTTCTATTTTGCGTAGGAATCTCATTTCTGCAGCTGTAATTCTACTTTTGTTTCTCTTTGTTAAGGTCCAAATTCGCTGCCATATATCTTTGTCTCACTACTTTCTGATGTATCTGTGTTTTTACCTCTTTCGGTACCTCTTTTTCTGTGCAATGTGGTTTTTAGGGTGTAGTATAATTTGCCTGCTTTTCCCATTTTTTTTGTTCATTTCACCGTCCATTCTTCTATTATTGCATCTAAGTACTTTTAGTTTTTGAGTTGCTGCATTACCATCCCATCGAGCATACCATTGTTTTGCTTTTGTCGATATTTATTTCCATGTTTATTTTTCTTACCTTTTTGTTATATATCGCTAAGTTATTTTGTAGTTTCTCTTCAGAATCTTCTATTAGGATCATATAATCAGCGACCAGTTATTCTTATGTTGTCACCGTTTATATATTTCTAAAACCTATTTTTGTATTCTTGCAATTTGCTTTGCTATTTAACATTTCAATAACTACTGAAAATAACAGTTTAACTCAATACGCAGCCCTGTCTTAGGCCGATTCCTATTTCAAATTCTGTGTATTCATCGTTATGCGTTCTTAGATTATTCTTGGAAGTGCATAAGGCCTTGATAATTAATATTACTCCATCTTCTACTTCTCTTCTCTTTAGACTTTTCCAGATATCCATTCTTTTTACTCTATCAAATGCATTTTTCAGAATAACGAAACAAATATGGATTTCGGTTTCTTTTCTTAACAGTTTTTCTCCTAATTGTCTAATTATAAATATTAGATCTTTTGTGCTTCTGCGGTTTCTAAAACCATGTTGGAAAACACCCTTATTGGAAAATTTCTTATACTTGCATTCACTTCGATAATTTTTAATGTTCGGAGGACGCACAAATTACCATTCCATGATTCTACGTATCTTAATATAAGCCCCCCCCGCCATGAAACGTGGTTTTGCCAATACATCAGTCATCACAATTGTAGTGGTTAACAGATTAGTGAGGACCAATTGAAACGCAAGCTTTATGTCACCGAATAAAGTCATTTGGTCGTTTTCCACATAATATCAACTCAATTGGCGTTACTTTACACAATTGAGCACCAATGTCAATGGTTGGAGTAGTGATGACGCAGTAACAATTTCGTTCTTGCTAAACATGGGTTAGAAGAAGTATTGGTTAGTCTATTGGTTAGAAGAAGTAAAGGGAAAGAAAGAATACCCAGTTTTTTAGAGATGTATGCGAATTATGTTGAAGGGTCTATAATATTACATTGCATTGAATATATGAGTCTACTTTGATTATCACTTGGTAACTAACTACGCATCTGTCATCTGTCAACATAATCATTCTGAAATACTGGGAGCCCTAAGCTATAAGATACGAGTAACCTAAGATGAGATAGGACCAAATCGACCATTTGATCCGATCAGTTGATAAACGTGTTTAGTATTGCATAGAGATAAACTAACTTATTCCTCTTTTTCTTCTAGGCGTTTTGTTTTCAGATGTGAGCTTAAGCCTTCCTCCACTTTATTTGGAGTATCCTGGATAGTCCCGCCATTTTTTAAACGTCTTCATACCACCGCGTAACTGGTCTTCATCTCATCACATCACCCTTTCAGTCCTCGTAATATTTATCATTATTGCCCAGCAGAAAACTATTAATAACCATTATTGCTCAACACGAATTCATTGTTATATATTATTACCCCTATTTTAATATAATAATTAATTTTATTATTCAATGTATTTTTTGTATTATTTTAGACTTCTTGGTCGATGTGATAGTATAATATTAGATTTGTTGCTATCTTTTTCTGTTAATTTGTTAGTTTATTATCATTTAACTCAATTAAAACTTTATTGTATTAGTATGCGTGCAATTGTTATAAATAAAACAGATTTTATACATTTATGTTATACGTTTTTTTACTAATACTTTTAACTAATATTTTTATGATTTACTGTAGTCACTGATCAAATACTGTGATATTAGAATTGTCTTTAAAATCTTTAAATAAACAAACTATATATGCACATTTTTAAAACAGCCTTTAACATAAAAAAATCTAACAAATTGAAGCTGTATTGCAATAAAAATATGTATTACTGTAGTTTATATAAAATCACAAATTTAATACTTAATTACTATATATTGTATTATATATAGTAATTAAGTATTAAATTACTTAATTACTATGTACTTAATTACTATGTATTGCAATAAAAATATGTACTACAGTAGTTTATCTAAAATCACAAATTTAATACTTAATTACTATATATATTATACTTAATTATAAAAGAACCCGGTATAATAACGCATATAAAAATATGAAAGCAGAAATAGGGTGGGTATGTAGAAAAATTGGTAGATACAGGCCCGATAAAATAAATAGTCGAAGCGCCAAGAAGATCGTTAGCTATGCCTGGAACATGAATTATATACCATATTGCACAAGGCTTAAAGAAATTGGAGATCACCAACTAGAAGACCACAGCGCAAAATAGAATCGATTGGCGGCATATTAGAAACCAGGTCAAAATTTTAAAAGGGTTGTAGCACTATACATGATGATGATACTTAATTGTATGTAGTTTAATACGCTTAATATTTTTCTTCTATAATAACTACTGCAAGTTATTACTGATTATAAAAATGTTACCATTATTTATTTTCTCTAGCGGCAAGATTAACATTACTTTACTAGTCTTTACATGTAGGGTCTTTCAATAAGCCAAGCTTTTAAAATTTTAGATCAAATAAAATGTTTTAAACGTTCTATTGTTTGAAATTTGGGTTCCCCTTTTTGTTAAGTAAATAACATTAAACAGATATTCTATTGTGTTTTGCTCTGCCACCATTTTATTCAAAATTCTGTTAATGTAACTGTACATCCATTCAAATAAATATCGTGACTAAAAACACAAGTATTGCTTATACTAACATAGCCAGAGAATAATCCAATCGTTGAAACATTTCTTATAGGCAGCCTTCAACTCCGTGAATTTTGTTTTATGGCATTAATGTAAACAAAACTTCTATCTTCTATGAAGGGTTGATTTTGAGGAAGTTTTGAGAATAAAAAAACATAATCACACGGTGCCATATATGGTGCACACTTGGTCGATGCCATTCGTTGAGTTTCGGTGTGGGACGGCCTTTTCGACGATCACCTGATCTTTTTTTTACAAGAAAGTTTTTTTTTAAATAAACTTCACCTCCTTGGGAACGAGTTGTGCTGTAAAGATATGAACGGATTCATGAGACATGCCCAGGTCCTGAATTATATATCTGAAGTTTGCATGAAGATGTTTGGCCACAATTTTTTTAATTTTGTCGATGTAGACAGTAATGTAGATAGTAATTTTGTAGTCGTAGACATTGAAAATCGATCTAAATGAGGCAAGCTTCAAACATTCCTCGGCATTCAGTGAATGTTTTGTACGGCTATTACTATATTCTCCAATTTTCAATTAAGTTGACTCATCGTAGAGCTTTCTCAACATTTTCAGTGATTTAGTACAATAAATTTCGTTTGCAACATAAAATTTGAGACAAACTCTTTATTCTGTGTTATTTTTGCTGATTTAAAAAATCTCAGAGCACAATTGGGGTGAATTAACACAACCAATAGCTATAAACAAATTCATCAACAGATACTATCAAAACTGTAAGTGATAATTAGGTACAATGGTATTAACTTAAAGCAATTTTTTAATGGTTTTTACGTGGGACATTTAGTTGGACAATTCTCGGTATATATTTGATATAATGTATTACCAATCGAATCTTATAAAAATAATTAAGAAATAACAAGGATCTAATATAGACTATCTTTTTTTTATTGTACGATAACTTTCCTCTATTATATATCCATTTAAATGTGAATATACGTCAACGTTAATGGCAAAAAGTTGTTCATAAAAAGACCATAACTGTGAATTTTAGTTTAAGTAAATTATGTGTAAGCGCTGTAGTATATAATTTATATACAGTGGGTCGGAAAAATAACGGGACCTTTTAAATAAAAAAAAACATTAGTAATTTTACCAAAATTATTTCTTTTTATTCAAAATACTTCCATATCAATACACTGCTGGACACATTAACCAATGCTAGCATACATTTTTTATGTCGTTTTTCGGAATCGCCTCAATGGCCCTTGTTATGTCTTTTTGGACTTGTGTAACACCATCATAAAACGTTTTTTTCGTGGTCAGTTTAAGCTATGGAACAGTAAATAGTCACATGGAGAAAAACCAGGTAAATACGGAGGAAGTTGGAGCACACAGATTTGATTTTTTGCCTAAACTTTATGAACAGTGGTGGTCCTATGAGATGGTTCATACTTTGTAATAAAAACCAACTTCTGTTTGAACGATTCTCTTCCACAAACGCTCCGTAATACCCAGATAATGGTAGATGATGCTTGTAGTTTTGTTTAAACTTCCAAATTTCCGTTATTGTTTAGACATACTATGCATAAATAGCAACTATTTTTCAAATGTTAATATAAAAACATCATGATCGCTGTCAAATATGTGGGATATTTTCTTGAAATAACTAGTTTCAAGATAAGCTACACTACGCTAACACTAGCGTTAATGTAATGGTATATGGTTGTATTTCTATCTAATACTATTTAACTGGGAAGTATCTATATATATATTTTTTAAAACTTTATGCAATTTTTACGTTTATTGAAAAATAAGGATTACCAAATGAAATGTATACTTTTAAAGCAAATTTATTAAAAACCATGCGTGGAATTATTTAATACCAAATTAACGATTAATTTAAATTGTTAATGAATTCCTACCAGTAATGTTTACGTGTTATTAATTGTCTCAAACAAAAACTATTTAACTGAAAGAGATCCTGGTGTGTTTCTATTGATTTGAGAAACAAACAATTTTCTATTCTAGTAATTAATCATAATAATAATAATAATAATAATAATAATAATGTTTATTGTCTAACAGGACCATGTCCCAATAACAAGACAAATTAAATAAATAATTATGTTTTACAAAACTAAAAAAAAAAGGAAAAAATTTAATTGAGAATTGATTATAAATTAAGCATGAAATTATACTAATACATTAAACTGATGTCTATATATAATCATAACTATATCTATGTAAACCACTATTGCTAGAACAAGATAATCTATATTATTTGACAAGGTAACAAGTACATAACATAAGTATAAGTATAAGATTAGAAGTCGAAAAGATAGTACATCAATATTAAAAAACAATAAATATCATTCATTTATCAAATGTATAGCGTCCTGCAGGGCCCGCACTAGTGAACAAGGGGAAACTGAGTACAGATCCACATCAGAATGAACACTCAAAAGATTGCAATATCTGCCAGCACGAAATAGTGGCGCCCTGCTCTCAAAATTAGTCAGGGCACGGGGCACTCTAAAGGTGTTAGACCTCCTAGCAAAGAATTGAGATACAAGAAATGGCAATTGCTCCAATAGTTCAGGGCAATCGATAAGCCCGTTGATCAACTTGTAGAGGAATATTTGAGACATACAAATCCTCCGATGTAAGAGGGATTGCATCCGAAATCTGTCAAGGAGCACCCGCTGGTCAATTCCTCTAGCCGGATAGTGACCATCAACCCTATATGCTAGGTATTTGAGGAATCTACGCTGCACACTCTCTAGTTTATTGACATGAATCCGGTAAATTGGCCGACCATATCAACGAAGCATACTCCAATCTTGAGCGAACCAATGAATTGAAAAGTGTAGTTAAACATGAGACACTTCTAAAATCACCTGTAGATCGGATTATAAATCCCAGGGTTCGTAATGCTGTCCGTGTCACCATCTGTACTCCAAGATCCTTCACCAAGTCACAGTTTTCCAATACTACACCATCAATAATATAGTCAAATTGAATCGGGTTGCGGCTTCTGCAGAATGTTAAGCGCTTACACTTCCGAGTATTTAGTGGGAGTTCATTTTGGTCACACCAGGCGCTCAGCAAGTGCAGGTCATGTTGAAGTTCAACACAATCTTGCTGAGAATTAATAGGTCTGAAGATCTTCAGATCGTCAGCAAAGAGTAAAGTTTGACTTGTTATATTCTGAGTGATGTCATTAATGTCAATCGCGAAGATAAGTGGAGCCAGGTTGCTACCCTGGGGCGCACTACTGGTTGCGACAAACTCATCAGATTTGAAGCCATTATTCTCAACAAACTGCCTGCGTTGAGCAAGATAGGCGATGAAGAACCTTATCAACTCATCATGGAAGCCCACACTATCCATCATACTTGCCAAAATGGAGTGATCAAGCCTATCAAAAGCCTTGGAGAAATCGGTATACACAGTATCAACCTGCGCTTTTGACCCAAGAGCTCTAAAACTACTCTGAAAGAAACAAGACAAGTTGGTAACTGTGGATCTATTATGGAAATATCCATGCTGACTAGACGCTATCCTATTTTTGACTTGGCTGAATATTTTTTCGTGTAATACGGACTCGAACACCTTCGAAAAATTTGAAGTATGGATATAGGTCGATAGTTGGACACATCAGAGGCATCCCCAGACTTGAAGACGGGACATATTCGAGCGATCTTCCAAATGTCAGGACACGTACACGTAGATACGGATGTATTAAAAAGTATTGCTAAAGACCCTGCCAGTGCATATGCACAGTCTCTCAATAAGAATGCAGGAACGCGATCAAAGCCAGATGTCATTTTTGACTTAACGTTCTTTGAAGCTCTGAGGACATCTTTCTCCTCCAAACTACCAACTGATATAGGGTCAACCGAACCAAAGGTCCTGACATAATTCATATCCCCGGAAGGTATAAATACACTACCAAAAAAGGAAGCAAAGGCATTCACTATGTCCTGAGGCTCATTCAGTTCGCTACCATTAGTTTTCATGGTGCCTGGTATTCGAGACGTACGTTTTTTTTTTATGAATAAACCTCCATAATTCCTTAGGATCAGATTCAACATTATTCTGAACCTGCTCAATATAGTTACGGTAAGCAAACTCAACTTTTATTTTAATTATTCTTCTGAGGTTAGAAAAGTGAGCATAATCATCGGGTAATTTAAATGACTTCCATCTACGGAACTGATATCTTGGGTAAACCATTCTGGGTATGAAAATTTTCGACGCTTCACGGAAATGACAGGAACACACATATCACATATAACTGTCAATCTGTTATAAAATTGTGACACGGCTTCATTAATATTCATAATTTGGGCAAGGAATGTCCAATTCTGCAGCAGAATCTGTTCATACAGCATAGGAAAGTTGGCTCTACGAAAATTGTACCTTCTGGTAAGGGCATTAATTGGGAAATTACTTCTGAATGGTGCAGCGTTATACTGAAAATGGATGGAAAGAGTAGGATGGTAACCATCTTCGCGCACCATAGGCGAGCAGTTCGGCAACACCTCACAACCAATATTCGACAGTACCAAATCCAAGATACATTTTCGGGCGTTGAGAGCCAGGTTATGCTGACTGAGATCGAACAACGCCATAAAGTCAAAAAGTAGAGACAATCGAGGACATCGGACAAATGATCCAGTCTCAAAGTGTAAGTTGAAATCGCCAACAATCACCAGCCTGGCACCGTACAACCCAGTCAACCCTTCAAAACAATCAAATAATGCCAGATACAGATCTGCACTGACACCCGGCTGAATGTAGATGCAAAAAATGTAGGTGATAATATTATTGAGAGATAACTTACAACCAACAATATCAATTGAAGGCACCAATTCAGCAAATGAATTCAAATTAATTTATTCTGATTTTATGTCAGACCTTATAGCTAGAAGAACTCCGCCTCCCCTCGAAACATCCATCAGTTCCAACTGTCTATCCGCTCGGTACACTACATAGTTATCACTAAACAACTCAGCACTGTGTACGTCCGGCTGCAACCACATCTCAGAGAGCCCCACAATGTGATGTTCCGCCACACTAATTGATTTGCTAAATTCGCAAGTCTTCGTATTGAGATCTCTAACATTCTGGTAAGCCATGCAGACATCAGCACAGATCCCGCCAGACAGACTCATTAGTTTAAAGGCCGCGCACCAATCGAAACAATCTTAGGAACACCCCTAATATACTTAATCCTCAAGTCCTTCTCGCCGGCGTTAAGACGTTCCATCATCCTAGATCTAACTGCTCGGTACTCCTGAACCTGCCTTGGGGTCTTGTCGGTGGTAATAGATAGATGACGGAGATTTTGGTCTGCCTTAATTCGATATGTTTTTTTTATAATCTCCGAGACCGTGATGGAGTCCCCGAAGATAACCTTAATCGGCCGAGGCTTCGCAGCACCAAAACGACCAAGACGGATGACCTTTACCACTCCACTCATGTCGATTTCAGGATACAGTGATCCAAGCACACCGAGAATGGTATCCCTATCCTTCTGACCGCTATCCGGTGAGACATCCTCTGGTTGGCCAAATATTATAACATTCTTCTTTCGCTGCTCCCTGTCATAATATTCCTGAAAAAGGTCATTGCCAACGTCAACAGGGGCCTCGGGCTGCGGGGAAGGGCCATCATGAGCATTTACGCCATGTTGCAATTTATCTTCGATGATGTTTAGGCGTGAACAAATATTAGAAATATCAGCTTGCAGTGATTGTCTGATTTCAGTCTGATCTTTAAGCCTTTGAAGGATTTCTCTATATTGAAGGTCCATATTTTCCAGTTTTGACATGATGTCCTCCAAGGTCACTGGACTATGTGCTGTGCCATCGGGTGGAGAGAGCGAAAACATCGATTTTCGCGCGTTGTGAGATTTCATTACGGATTGCTTTATACAAGTAGGACAGTTCCAGCGGTCACCATCATCTTTCTTCAGCTCACGACTGTAAGCATTGAGCTGGCTTATGCTCAAGTCTGCGCATTTAATGTGGTGCCAAGTATCACAGGTGAAACATAGAATTGCATATGACTTCTTTGCTATAGGGCCTCTACACGAATTAAAAGTTTGTGACATTTTGGAATGCTGTTGAACAATCCTTGTATATACTGAGTAAATGATCTGCAAGATTAGTCCGCGTACAACCTCCTACAATGCAGGGCAGCGGCCGCACTCAAAAACAGCTACATTTTTGTGTTTTTCGGAATTCTTTAAATTCCACACTTTGGTACCCATTTAACAGGTTTATTGACTTAATATATTATTAATCCAAAATGGAAATGATAAAATCATATATATGGAGTTTTATTAAATTACGCATCAGTTAATGTTCCGATCGAGATTCCAGCCGGAATTCCACCTTTTTATGACACTCGCCCGCTACTTACGATATCAAAACGCGATATCAAAACGCGCTCCGAACCGAACGAACCGTCGAGTCGAACGTCTAGCCTACCTAGTAATTCTGAAATGGGTCGTTAAAAAAGAGTAGCAATTTAACTTCAGAAAAAAATTATTTTTGCTTATGTTTTAATATCAGAAAAGAAAATTGTGTTTAATTATTTCAGTATCTTCTATGCATATGGCTTAGATATATTGCAAATGTCATGTGCCATCAACACATTAATTACGCAGGTGGAAATGATTTTTGTAACATTGATGCCGATGCTCTTTTTGCGTTTTATTTAGGTAATTATTAAAACACCTTTTCACAGAAATGGCCTAGCGCATCCCATTTTTAACTCTCTGTTTCTCCTTTATATCATGCGGTACTGAAATAATTTGTACCTGTCTTTGGAGTACAAAGGTAAAGACTACTTTGGTACAAACTATTGCTGTTTTTTATGTCTATGAGACAGTAGGGCAACAAAAGAATATTAGAGTAAGAAAGATTGGCCTCATAGAACTTCTTTTGAGCCTGATTGTTTAAACATAACATATGCTGCATGTCTTTAAAAATGCATTCTTTACACTTCCATTTGGATTTTTTAAATCAACGAGGCAAAATCTCAGCAGGCCAGTTTCTCCTTAAGGAAGCTGGCAACTGGAAGCTGGAAAACTGGAAATAGCATATTTTTATGAAAAAGAAGCAACTTGGTTTAAAATTATCCAAACTCTACTGGTTAATAGGTAGAAAATCCAAACTATCGTTGGTTAACAAGTTAACCATCTACAAAGTGATCCTTTAAACCCATATGGAGTTACGGCATACGACTGTGGGGTACTGCGAGTGTATCCAATATAGAAATACTTTAAAGATTTCAGTCCAAAACCGTGAGAATAATTACTGATGCTTCTTGATTTGTGACGAATCAAACTTTACACCGTCATCTAAAAATAAAGCTTGTGCTAGAAGAAGCCAAGTGCGCGAGTGCGACGTATTTATCGCCACTTGTGCGATAGATACTATAGATAGAAGTGCACCCCAACTCCCCTGCTGTCAGCCTCTTGGATAATAGCCAAAATACGCGTAGACTGAAACACTATGATCCTTTGGAGATAAGCTATAGAATTTAATATATTAAGATACTTCTAGTTATAAAGAACCTGAGTTCCTGTACATATTAGGCCTTTAAAGTAAGCGCCCTAACCCCTGATGCTTGGCAACTCGCTGCATTGCCGTACAATTACTTATTACCTTTGGGTAGATTGCAAATATATTGGAGATTTAGCGCCAGCTCTATATATTTAGATTTAGCGTCCCTAGCATGAAAATTTTCATCAGGAAACAGGATGCTAGGGACGCTGAAACCAATTTGTTCCATGCCCGCATGCTGGGCGACTGCTGCTGGTTTTTAAAAAGAAATGGTGCACCAGAACACAACAGGAAAAAGTGAAAGTTTTTGTAGCTGTTTCTCATTACAGCATTACATCTCATGTAATATATTTTTTATTCACATAATCCTTTGCATAGATTTACCATGTTTTACATGTTTATATTAAATAAATATTAGAATGTAAAAATATGTCTACGTTTTTTCCCACCACCGACCCCTGTAACAAAAAAAAATGTATGTGTTACAGTAATTAGCTTATATTTGGATTTAGAACTACAACGTACTTCATATTCAACTATTTTCATCAATGTTAACTCAAAAACGTTTAAATTTGTTGACCTGTGGCATGTCCATCATCTCTTCCTTACCTAGTTTGTTTATGTTCTAGAGACATATAAGTGCTTTTGACAGTAGACAGAACACTCTACGATTAGCATCTGTTACTCAACTTCGGATTCTCGACCGCATCGACTTTTTTTTATTGTAGTTATATCAGAGAATTTGTAAATCAGTTTAAACTTTAGATAATAAAAAGTTTTGAAAAATAAAATTTCCTGAAATTTTCTTTTAATTGCATTATTTCGTTATTGTTTTTACAATTTATGGTGGGCTCTGAACCATGACCCTGATTTATCAATTAACCCCATTCAAGCAGCATCCAAGATATATCAATTATATGTTTATGCTTAACCTTTGGTACCTAGTAGTACTAGCATTTTATTATTTAATACTAGTGAGTGAGTGAGTGGCCAACCTAGAAAACATTTCAGAAGACATCCGCTTTACATGGTTTGGAACTGGCATAACTGAAGAGCGTTTCATTGGGAGATTTTACTTTCTTACTTATTCTAATGCAGCACACAAGCCTGGTTTTTCCTCGAAGGAAAAGTATTAATCGCAACATAGAGCAGCATACAACAGTAAAACTGCAGTTCGACCTTCGAGTTTGGAGTTCTTGTTGCGGTTCTTTCTTCAGATCTAACTAATCATTGAGAAACTTAATGAAATGAGCATGGTGATACATGTACATCAAAATTGTACATACAGTAAGCATAATATGTCATATACAACTAACTGGTTGAAACAGCATTAATATGTGTGATTTGCAGTTGAAATATAACCAGAGTTATGAATTTTAGGAACGATAAATAATAATTAATATAAATTATAAAATGTGACTAGCGCCACAATGAACTATACCGAGACCACATTAAACGCTGATATTCAACAAAAAAGAAATGACGTTCCACTTACACCACATAAAAAGCGATTTTATTACTAATTATGTTCGGACAATCACAGGCATTTATAGGTGTACATAAGTGTGGGCGTGTGAGTGTATGTGTGAGTGTATATAAGTTTGTGTGTAGGGTAGGAAGTAAGACGGACAGAAGAATTAAAGATAAACACCCATCCGAGCGCTGGAATCGAACCAGCTACCTTTGGATTGCCAGGTAGGCGATTAACCCATCAGACCACCGCGGTAGGCACATTTCACACAAAAATTACACTATAACATTACAATTAGGTGAAATCCTCATTTTAGACTATAGTAACATTTTACATTGGCTATTGATTGCAAAAAGACTTTTTGTCGAAAAACTATTCCATGGTAATTCCGAAATTGAAACTTTTTTTAACAACGTATAAAATTTCATAAAATAGATATTTTTTTAGCTCCATTTTTGAAATATCTCTAAAATTACACCGCTACAGCCTTTAATAAATTTTATAAAATTCAAGCCCGTCCCTTAAAATCATTTAATCGATCGCCCGAAAATTCAAAACGAAGACAACTAAGGTTTATCATTTTTTTTTGAATCATGCATTTCTTTTATTTTCTTATCTTGTATTTTATTATCAGTGTTAACGTAAGTTTCAACCGTGATTTATGGAAAGACAAAATTGCTCACGTGTATGAGAACAGTGAATTAGTTGACGTGCTGTTACGTGAATTAGTGACATGCAAACTGTCATTGCTACATCTTAGCTATACGCTGAATATTTTCGTTTTCAGGTTCACCCATTGCCAAAATTATTTATTTGGGTTGTGCAAAGAGGCAGAGATACGGGTGATATGAGGAAACATCATAGAGGGCACGCGGGATGATTAAGAGTACCTGAAAACGTGCAACGGGAGGAACAAATTTTGAATCTGGTCGAGAAAGACCCAACAACATCTACTTGAGAAATACCACGGCAAGTTGAACTGAGCCAAAAAAAAATTTTTTTTCAACGTTGCGCGGAAATCAGTTGTACCCTTTTCAATTGCAACGAATTCAAGCCTTAGAGCCACAAGACCACCCTAACAGAGTTCAGTTCTGCGAGTGGCTCTTACACCAACATGAGACGTATCAAAACTTTACTAGAAACATTTTAATTATCGACCAGGCTTTATTTACCTGAAATGGATTTCACAATTCCCACAATACCCATTTTTGGTCAGTTGATAATCCTCATGCTTCTAGACAAATATATTTTAAAACAGATTTTCGGCCAATGTGTTCCTTTTATCTTACCGGATCGTTTAAAGGACGAAAACTCGAATTTTTAATAATGGGTCAGAAAAACCAAGAGCCATGGCTGAGGTCATACTCGTACCGGGTTGACACTCATCATCAGTTTTGTTCTATTGAAATAATTCGTATTCAATGTGTATATCTTTTTAAGTTTTGGAATGTGCATTATATTTATTTTCATATTATTTGGTTTCACTACAACGGTAATTAATGCCTTAATAATTCGAAAAAAAACTGTCCGCCTGATTTATTCTGATTTTTTTTAATATTTTTAATTCCAATACGTCAATTATATTTTTTCAAGCCAAGTTTCTGATATTAATATTTTATGCTAGGGTATAACACGAGTATTTACGTTTTTCATATATTTAGTTATTCACTGTTTATAGTTATTCATTCTTTAGTACCATTCCTATGCCTCGTATATATCGGTTAATGATAGTGTGAACTCCCAATTCTCTAGAACGTTTCGTAGTGATTGTTAGGTTATGTAACCAGAGATGTTCTTAAAACGTCGGTATCGAGAGACCGTGGTCAACCTGTATCTTCAATACTCGTGTCCCTCGGAAATTTTTGAAGTAGAGCTGAGCAGTGCGGATTAACAGACCTTCCTCTTCTATTTCGCAAATTTTACGATCAACGTCAGTCTCTTTGACACCTTTTTTAAAATTATATTATTGTTTTACTATATATATATATATTATTTAAAATTATATTTTATTTAAAATTATAGTACTTGAAAAAGGCACTGTGTATCGAAACAATTGTTATACCTTCAAATTTAAATATGGTGGAAATTTTAGATATGAAGCCGACACTTGATGGAAATTAATTTTAAATAAGTAAATAAATAAAAGTATTTATTTACTTATTTAAAATTAATTTCCATTAAGTGTCGGCTACCTCAGTTAAATTTAAAATGATGTTAAAATTGTCTTAATTTCCAGACTTATTCCAATCATTGTAACGTTTTTGTTAAAAACGGTCCATCGAAGATTTCACAGCGGAGTCATTTTAATACTGAAAAAGGAATGTTTGTTTGTGGGAGAAAATACTTGAAACTGGATTAAACTATTGTGGAATGAAGCATAATCTTTTATTTATAAACAAAGGAAAAAACGCAAATAACACATTCTAGTAATTATTTCGTTATATTGCCCGAAAAAACTTAATATTTAACATAAATATTTTGTAGTAGAATCTAACCAAACATTATTTGTAGAAAGAAAGACAAATTAGAACATATATTTGGATAGTTCGAAGAGGCTTTACAAATTGATTTAAGAATAGCCCCAACACAAGCCTAAATACATTAGGTCAACAAAACACAGAAATAAATACCAAGTAGACGATAGCCTTGTGATAAATGGAATATGGTTTGAAAAAATTCATAATTTTAAATATCTAGGCTAAACAATTACGACTAACACTGAAATGTTAGAATACCTTGCTGACAGAGTAACCGCAGGAAACAAGTTTTTTCACTGTACAGAACATCTTGAGATCTAAGCAATATTGCTTAGCAAATAACAAAGCAAAACACCATCATTTATTTCCGTTCAGTTTCTTTCCTTTAACTCATTTTAAGATATTATTAAAAAGTAAAATTTTCAAATGTAGAAGAACGTTTGTCTACCCATCACTCCAAATAAGCGTTTGATATGTCTCGGGTCGCGTATTTTGTTCGTCGTTGCAAATGTTTGTTAATAAGTAAAAAGGAGGAAAAGAAAAGCAAAAAAAAATGTTCAGCAGGATTATTTTTTTCTACGTCCACCCACTTTAAAAACTCATGAGCCTCCACTGGGGAGAATTTAAAAATAAATTTATATTCAACAATAATTAGATCAATATTGCTATACGGATGAGAAACGCGGACTTTAACAAAAAAAAGACGAACTATCGTTAAATACCTGGGAATCTTTTCTTAATATATTGAAAAAAAAACCAAATACTGAAAAAAATAAAAAGTAATAATAATAAATAATAAAGAATATCCGTTCGATCGGAAGGAGAATTAGATCAAACGAAGAACTATTAACAATCTTTAATAGACCAAATTTAGTGACAGGGATTCAGAGCAAACAATTGCGTTGGAAAGGCTATATCGAGGGAATGGATATAGGGAGACTGGCTAGCATAATACAGGAAAAGAGTATGGAAGAGTCAATACAGGAGGAACGATTGAAGGAGAGATCGGGGGATGAAATTTGTAACCGACGATGTCATTAAATTTTAAGTTGTATATTCGTATCTGTATTGTGTCATATTAACCCTTTAGCTGCGGATGCCACATATATGCGCCGGTTGTTTTTTACTTGAAGGGTGCGGGTATCACTTATATGTGCAAGGTATATTCGCTTCGCTTGGCTGCTGTGGCCGCACATTTTCAAATATGCGCCATATTGGCAAGTATGCGGGAACAGTAGCCAACGAATTTACGTTGCACATAAAGGCAACCCCCGCAAACCTCAATTAAAAAAAAAAAAGTCGCATATATCCACAGCGAAGGTGTTAAGCACTTTTTTCTGAAATCAACGATGAAAATATTGTAAGTTTTTTTTTTCAATATATATTTAAAATAATGGCTAAATGGTGTTTCGGCCTCTTTTCTCAATATCAGATTTAAATACTTATCTGCTGTCAAGTTGCCATCAATAAAAAATGGCCCTTTAGAATTTTTTGCACTAAAACCCATCCGGACAATTAACTTTTGAGGATATTGTGTATGAACCTGCTCCATCCAGTGCGGATTAGTATCAGGCCTTGCGGATTAGTATCTACAGTTTTGTCTGTTAACATGGCCGTTTAAACATAATGTTGCTTTATATGTGAAAATAATATTTGAAACAAAATTTGGATTGATATTTATTTTGTCCATCATAACATCGCTAAACTTAACTCTTCGATAAAATTCATCTTCACTTAATTCTTGTAGCAATTGTATTTTGTAAAAATATTTTTTTTTAATTATTTTTTGGACTGAGTATCTACACATGTTATGATGTAAAGCTAATTGTTGCACGGAAACCTTACCATTGTCTACTACTACATCAATTAAAATATTCAACGAATTTTCGACATTAGTTTTGGTTTCTTGTCTTCCAACTTGGACGACTTTTAATGCCTGTATCATTGAATCTTTTCAGCGTTTTTGAAAATGTTGTTTTAATGATTTTTTTATACGAATGTACTTCATTAAATACTCGGCATACTTCAGTATAAGTGCGTTTTCTGTCACAATATCCAACAATTGTTAGTATTTAATCTCTTTCTATTTCAGTTAAATACATATTAATTCCGGATAAAAATTTAAGGAAATCTGAAATTGAAAAATTGACGATAACAGTTGCTAAGTGTAATCAAATACTTCATCTGTCATCCATAATTTCATAACTTACTAAATGAAAAATATATTTACCTTAAAACAGATCGAAACACCATTTTTAAAAATCTATTTTGAAAAAAAAACCAGGCAATATTTACATCGTTGAATTCAGAAAAAATGCTCTTTCCAATGATTCAAGTACTGTTATCATTTAAAAAAACCAAATTACTCTTGGATTTCAAATATGTAATAATAAAAATAAATAAGAATATACCCAAAATGTGGCAAACATTTCCTGATATTTGTGTATAAAATTTCATTAAGAAATCTCAAAACGTTCTAGAGATATTTGACCGTTTCCATGCATAATAGCCACCCAGTGTATCCTATTTGAAAATTTTAATAATTTTTTTCGTCGTCGTAGTATATAATAAGAGAAGTATAATATTAAATATAAATATATAATAATCCCAAAAAATATCATAATATATTACCAGATCATCACTTATTCCAAACAAATTTCTTTCATGAGTAATGCCAGTTTTAATACTTCAGTAATTATGAATTTGTTTCTTTATTCACTTTTTTATAAAAATCATTTTAAATTAATATGAATTAAAATTATAACTCTTGGTTTAAGATAACGTCATCGTTCGAACTGCTTTTACTCTTATGATCTAGGCATTTATTATCATATTATTCTTCGTTGTAGTTGCCGATGCTGTTACTTTCACCGAAATGCTTCAAATGCTTTAACGGGCATCCTAATCAACAAAATTACACGTAATGGAGTAGTGTAAAACCTCCTTTCCGGTAAGTTCATCTACTGAAAGCCAATATTTCAGGGGCTATGTTAATTAGTGAAGAAGAATTGTTCCATCAGAAGAGGGTCAGTGACACAAAGATGCAAATTTCGATTACGGTTAGTTTTTAAACATTTTTATTTACTTTCAATGAACATTTACTCTCATATAGCAATAGTTTACATTTTGGTTATCTTTTGAATAGGTTTTCAAATATAATAAATAATATTTGGTTTCAAACTTACACTAATAGCTTATGATATGATTTATTATGAAACATTTATTTGTTACATTAAGTTCTCTTACCAAAAGAAAACAAAAATATGTAAAATATTACCTAGGTTATATATCCTCGTAAATGCTTATTATTTCTTAGAAACTTTTCGTAATTTAGGGCAAGTGGCAGCGTCAACATTATTTTATTATTTAGGATACATTTTATACTGTATTTATAGTATTAGATCATGACATTTTGGGTATTATAATTTTATTTGGTTACAAATAACATTTTTTTTACAAATAGAATACAACAGAACACAATTGTTTTCCCAGTTCGGAGCAATTATTCTGTAATAGTAATATATGTACAATTTATATAAAAAAAAACGAAATTTGCATGTGAGAAAAATTATTCATCATATTTATTTACATAGCGATGAATAATCGCGTAATATTTATATAGCGTAATATTTATATAATATAGAAAAATATTAAGCTATATGTTTTACCTTGTAAATTTTATATATATTTTGATGGAATAAAATTATAATATATATTTCAATATATATGATAACAAAATTAAGAAATTTTAATATGTTGGATAATAAACATTTAAAAGTGTTTAGGTCGACTATATTATATTATTTAGTAATTCTTCTGTAATTGGCTAATTTATTTCTTATTCTGTAAGAGATTGTTTGAATAATTGTGACGTGTTCATATATTTTTTTTTCGGGTTTTTTCGCCACGATCTAAAACTCAAAAAAATATCAAAAATATCTTAATTAGATCGTGGTGAAGTTGCTGATAACCGAAGCTCAAGAGTTCGACCAATGGTTGGCTCTATTTCTGGATCCACACATTCCACAGTATTTTCAATATGTTCGTACTATTTGAATTACAAAATCCATTTTGATTCATATTAGATTTTAAAAATAACAAATTCATGTTAATACCATTAGATATAAAAGGTATACAACTTTGCTTCCGCCGTTTTTTTTTAAAAATATAAAGTTTTATTGTAAAAAATTGGTTATACAATTATGATTCAAAGTATTGTTCATCGTTGGCCACTACCTTGTCCCAACTTTCAGGCAACATTCGAATCCCGCGTTGAAAAAAGTGATCATATTAATCGATCCAATTTTTGACTTCTTCATAAGAAAAGAAATGCTGGTCAGGAAGGTCAGGAAGGGCTGGCCAGGCCGTGTGCCATCGATCGAAATAGGTGATACTCAGAGGGAGCAATGCCTGAAAAATACTGCGGGTGAGGTAGGACTTCCCATTTCAATGTTTCCAAGTAAGGTTTGACCACTTTTGCACCATGGGGTCGAGCATAGTTATGATGCAAAATCACTTTACCGTGTATTTTGCTGTATTACGGCCATTTGTCTTTCAATGCTCGGCTCAAGCGCATTAATTGCGTTTGATAATGATCCCCTGTGATTGTTTCAGACAGTTTTAATAGCTCACAATACACTACACCGACCTGGCCCCACCAAATACAAAGATGACCTTGGAGCCGTGAATATTCGGTTTGGCCGTCGGCGTGGCCGGGATATCCCCATAATTTTCGATGCTTGGTGTTATCGTAATAAACCTATTTTTCGTCCCCAATCACAACGCGATGCAGAAATCCCTTCCGTTTTTACCTTTAAGCAACTGTTCACAAGTAAACAAACGGCGTCCAACATCTCTGGGTTTCAACTCTTATGGAACCCAATATCCTTGCTTCTGGGTCATTCCCAGGTCTTTGAGGCATTTTGAAATTGCTTGTTGAGTCACTCTCAATGATCTTGCTTTTTGACATCTTCAAAAACTCTCGCTCTTCCACCGCTATGCGGGTCTTAGTCGTGAAAATCACCAGTCTTGAAGCGTTGAAACCACTCACGATACGTTCTTTCACTCATAGTGACCTCACCAAAAGTGTCTGAGAGCATTCGGTGAACCTCAGAAGCAGATTTCTTCATATTAAATAAATAAATTAACATCTCCCACAAATGACGAGAATTTGGCTTATAAACTGACATTTTTAATCGCGTATTACTTTATGATGTAAATAAAAATCGACTACTGATGCTTTAGGGTTATGTTTACAAGATGCCCAAAGGTATTGCATGCCGTATATGATGAATTTATTTCGACGACTTCTTAACACTAATGCAATTTATAGAAAAACAGCGGGAGCAAAGTTGTATAGCTCTTAGTAGGAGGCTTAGACTAAAATTTGAAAAAATTGGACATTAACATGGTCTACAAATCATGTAATAAGTCAAAAGAAGTTCTTGCTAATCCACAGGATAAATTAAACCAAACATGATAAATTAAAATCCATGAAAAAAAACATATACATTAAATATATTGTAAATAATAATAATAGCGCTTTTCATGTATATGAATGTCTTGAAGTAGAAAAATATAAGTAAACAATAAACCAGGATAATGGACTTAGTCTATACAATCAACGCTTTCAATTATTAATATAATGCTTGGTTAACTTTACTGCTCATGATTTTTCTATGGTTTATTCGATACGGTTGTCATATAAATAGAACACAGTTTAGTTTTAGAATTATATATTGAATCATCTCCTGATGATGCTAACATGTATACCAAAACGCGCGTAGAGAAATTGAAAAAAAAGTGACTTGGTATTTAGGGAAAACTTTTTTCGAGTTAACTATTTCATACCAAAGGTTCCAATAGAAGAATTGATCTAGATGTGAGATTATTAACTATAAAAACTTATCTTGAGATGATTTAACAGCAAGGCGTAAAAACTAACAGTAAATTATACAATGTTTTTGACTCCATTGTAATAAGGGATGGAAAGTAGGAATCTATTGAATAAACCGAACATAATGTGAAAGACCTACGAATAGATTATTATAAGATTATGGCCACTAAAATACATAACTATGTACATATACTTGGTATCAAAACTGAACTGATTGGAATCTGGTAGACAAAATTAAAGAAATAAGGAAGAGAGAGACCAAGAAAAATGTGAGACGATGACATAGTGAATGTATTAAATAGTAAGAAAAGTGACTTGAATATCGCAAAAAAGAAGAAAGTCACGTCACCACACCTACACTGCAAAAAGGAGCTACGGAAAAATAACAATCTATTAGAAATTTAAATGGAATAAGCACTGCATTACTGAAAACATGTTCTGCATACAATTTTCTAACATACAACATGTAAAAAGTTTTATATAGAAACAAAATTGCTAGTCAACTGATTATTTTATATGACATTAGTTGTCTGTTTGTGGCGATCAAGTAAAGTAAACAAGTTTTGATACTTTCTGAAAAATGGATACATTTGTTGAACTTTTGAAGTTTTTGTTGAAGTTTGAATTTTTATAAAGTGCTTTATTTTGGAGGGTTTAACAACAACGGATATACAAAAACTGGTTAGTTTTCACTTTAGTCGATCATTTTCTTTCGTTTTCTATGGTAAACATATTGGTTGTTGTGTACATATGATGAATGATGATGAATTTAAAGTACATATTCATCCATTAAAGATGATGAATATTCTCGGGACGGCCAAAAACTGCGATGATTGACAAAATCGTCATACTAATTCTGAAAGGCTGAAAGTGCGCTAGCTAGAAAGACTTTATGCACGATGGTGATCGTGCTCGTTAAAATTCGACCAGATATGTATTCGAATAAATGCTTTTCAAGAGTATTTGGACCAGGGGCGGTTCGTGGTGAAAAAACCGGTGGGCACGTATAAACAAATTTTGGAACGGGGATAGGGAAATGCGTCGCAACCAAGAATTTTACATTTCTTAGTATCATACACACTTCTACTGCTGTAGAGAAATAAGAGTGTAACTGACAGACATCAAATTTTGAAATAGGTACCTAGATAATAAAATTTTGCTAAACTCACCATAGGACCATGACCATTAAACCTGCTTGTAGTTGAAGTCCGTTCTCCTAAATTTCTGAGCAGCAATGTGGTCGATGACTTGATCATTAAGATTTGAAATTGACTTTACAAGTTTTTTTTTAATAAATAGCATTGGTAACACACACAGCCGTGTGGTCCATAGTGTTTCTTAGAAATGTTTTGATTGATTTGAGGGTAGAGAAAATGTGGATGTTAAATAGTTTTGGATAAACATTTGTGTCAGCGGCACCAAGTTCATTTTTTAATTTTAAGTAATTTACGTTTTCAAACAGTTTACATACAATTTTAATATCTTCATTTTGAAAGACGGCTCGATATTCACCAAATTTTTCTGTTTGAAATAAATTTGTAACAGTTACGTATACATCAAAACTAAAACGTTCATGAACCTGTATGGTTAAGGTATCACAGAGTTCCTTATATATCCTGCCATTCGGGTTGGGGTCCTCCTTGTCAGTAAATTTCCGTTTCTTTCTGCGATTCTCTATGATCGTTGCAGATTCTTTACCAGTTAAGTTACCAAATTCTTAATTAATTTGTATTTCTATATTGTATGTATTTGTATTATGGGTGTTAGACTATAGAAGTCGCCAGAAGGTGATCATAGACAGACCAGAGAATAAATTAATATAAAAACTAAAATTTTTTTTTCACTTCATTTTTTAATATTTTAGGTAGAGCACGTGCCCACGTGCCCTTATGGACCAACCGCCACTGATTTGGACTAATTTAAAACACGATTCTACTGAGTTTATTTAACATTTCATAACGGGATATGAAACATGGGATCCCAATTACACAATGGCTGAATTGGCAGTCCAATAAGTAGATGGAAGGCATGGGCCAAATAATACTGAAGACTGCAGATGTGGGGAAACTCATAGCTATAGTTTTCTGAGATTCTCAAGGCACGACCTTTGCCCTCTACCATTTGGCCTCTAGTGGTTTTACTAAGAAACCAAAAAATTGAAAATGTTTAGTTAAGTTCCTAGTGGCATGTATTTAAAACTAACCTTTTGTAATGGTTGCCTATATAACCAATCCACTTAATAATGTTGCATTGTTTTATTCTGGACGTAGATCGGACGTCAGCCAGTGGAACGCATGGTATTTATCTCCGCTTTTCTATTTGTAGGTTATAAGTTATATATCCTGTTTTTGTGAGTTTTTGTTGTTGCCATGTGTTGTTATGTCTCATGCGTCATATGCTTTTTTTTATTATGTTTACACCAACGGCAAAGTTTATGGTTTTTAGCTGAAACCACTAGGAAGCTAATGTTTTTTATTGAAGAAAAAAAATGTATTCCCTGAAAGAATTGGAGAAACTAGCTTCCAATGACTTATTCACATTCCTAGATGAAATGCCATCAGATTGTGAATAGACAGATTCTATTAGCTATGGTCTGCAACCAAAATATAACTAAGGAACCGATACATGAATTTTAAGTATGTTACCATGTTTATTAAAAATAAGTCAAGTAAAAGTATCAATTGATACCTTCTCTATATCTGCAATTTTTAACAGGAAATACTATTATAAACTCAGGTATACTACATAACGTGTCCAAGATTGTTATTAATTTTTGTTGGTATAATTAATAGAAGTTGATTTAAGGTATAATAATTTTATTATTACAACGTTATAGTACAGTGGAGAATTATTTAGCAAAATAATATTGTCGAGATGCCGGTCTTCGAGGCATTCTTGAAGGCATGATCCAAAAAGTGCATGAGGTGAAAATCACCTTGCTGCATAGTTGTCTGGATATCGCGTGGATCTCATGAACAATATTCTCATTTAGTTGCAATATATTACGTGGGTTATTTTCATAAACTTTGCTTTTGATATAACCCCATAAGAAAAAATCAAGTGAAGTTTTGCGTCCAAAACGTATATCATGTTTATCAATCCCTCTCTAGAATAATTCATTTTCGTTCTACTTCCTATTCTAATAAACACCAATTTGACAGTTCACAAAGTTCAAATAATTGACCGTTTGATTTATTTGTTTCTACTGCATGATTATCTAGAGCATCTAGGCCATCTGCGTGCTGTTAAATTGTAATTGGATATTCACATTTCTTTTTGATAGTCAAAATAATAGATCATAAAAATATTTTTTTCTATTTAATTATGAAAGAACACTCTTTTTTCTGTATCATATAAAAACTGTTTAAAAACTATACTAGAACAATACCTGCCATAAATTGAATTTAATGACGTTATTACTAAAACGTCTAAAGTAAATTCCATTAAAAACAAAAATGTAAAAATTTCAGAAATTATAACAGATGGGTATAGGACATGTTCAAGAAAAATTGAGTTATTTTGTCTTAGGAATATTGTAAAATAAAAAAATATTAGACATTCCATTAAAAATAAAATTAAATTTAATGTGACAGATTGAAATCCTAAAAAAACAGACTGAAATCCTAAAAGAAACAGCAGAAAATGTAGGACTCCAAATTTCCTTTGAAAAGACACAATACATGACCTGCAACAGACTAAGAATGCCATTTCTAAAAACAAAATATGGTAACATCAGACGAGTCTCTCAATTCAAATATTTGGGTGAAATAATCATGGAAAATGGGTTGGAAAAAGCGGCCAATAAGGGAACGGCATTGGAAACGGCATTGAGACTTACACAAAACATTTACAACAAAAAATGCCTATCTAAAAACACAAAACTGAGACATTACAACACAGTTATTAAGCCAGAATGTTTATATGCTGCGGAAACGCTCATTTTGAATAGAAAGAGGGACATCGAGGACATTGAAAAGAAGGAAAGAAAAATCATAAGAAAAATCCTAGGGCCCAAACAAATAAATAGCACAACATCGAGAAAACCAAGAAATCAAACAATACACAGATATACATAGCGATATGAGAAAAAGAAGACTTAAGTTTTACGGACACATAAAACGGATGAATCTGAGTAGGTTAACTAGACAAATAGTCGAATTTTATGAAAATAGGAGTAAAGCTAAAGTAGAAATAATTAAATGGATTGCTGCAATTTAAGAGGACCTAAGATCAGCAAATATTACACAAAGTGAAATTCAGGATAGAGGCTGTTTCAGACACAAGGTTAACGTTTGGAAGGTTGGCCAGAGAGAAAAATGTAGGAAGACTGGAACAACTTGGTCTGACGAAAGGAAACAAGCTCACAGCGAAAGAATGAAATCAGTATGGGCACAAAGGAAGGCTAACAACAACAAACGCCTCTAATTGTACTTCGCGTGGCCCACCAGGGCCCATACGCGAATAATAAATTTAATGTTTTGATTTCCAACCAATGTCAGATTTATTTCCAATTCCAATGAGACAACAGTAGTTGAGTGTCATCATACACCCAACCGTTGGGTTCCACAATCTCATGTGGATTACACAAAAACCTGCGTCTCCGCCTTAATAAGCATTTTTGTTGGTTGATGACTGGATACGAGCCCCATCCATCCCTTCAAGTGGAGATCATATGTTTCGTCTCTTGATGTTTACACTCTTCAGGGTACCTACACATGCTCCCCCATCAAGAATGGGGAAACCCTATCCACAGCTAACAACCAAAATTTTCGCCGACTTCCCGTCGGTTGGCTTATATATGCAATGATGGAGGAGCATGTGTAGGTAGCCTGAAGAGTCTAAACATCAAGAGACGAAACATATGCCCTCCAGTTGAAGGGATCGATCGTCTCCAGTCATCAACAAACAGAAATGGTGAAAGGGTGAAAGATTTCTGTAATATTTCCCTCCACGGTTCCGTTACGCTACCTTGTGGGCATATATATATATATATATATATATATATATATATATATATATATATATATATATATATATATATATATATATATATTATAAGTAGAAACTCGCTATAAACTGAGTTGGATCCGTACTACTTTTTCATTTCATAATTTCTTTTTCGAATCAATTTTCGTTTTCTTTGGGTATACTTTATATTTCGTTTTCAATTCGCACTTGGAAAATTTCTCTTAGAATAAAAATAGATTAAAATATTAAAATATAATAAAATTTCCAATAAAGTGGAATAAGGATATTGCCCAATATCGGGACGGTAAAAAAGATAAAATATTCAATAAATAACTGAATAAACTTGTGCCATTGTATAAAAAATCTTTTTTTATTTCGTAGTAAAAAACTGAAAGTACTTTCCGAATCTCTCTTTTCTACAATCTCGATCTTGCATATGGTTTCACATCTTATTATATACAATTGTTCTTTTGTAATCGAAATTTCAATATCGCTCAGTTGAGGTTTAACTTGGCAGATATTAATTAATGTGTTGATTTAAAAACTATTTTCCAGTTTATATCTAATATAATTATAAACATACCCTAGTGGAAAGTGCAGTTTTGTATATAATATGAGACTTAAAAAAAAATCTTATCACATTTCGATTATTTTGTAGTAAATTGTACTTTTTACACAATATACCTAAATATTATATATACCTAAAATTCAATTATCAGATCAGATCAGATATATATATATATATATATATATATATATATATATATATATATATATATATATATATATATATATATATATATATATATATATATATATATATATATATCTTTGTAGTTTTGTTTTTTTTTTTTGTTATTTATAACAATATTGTTATTTATATCTTTATAGTTTTGTTATTATCAATATACCTAAATATTATATATACCTATCTACCTAAAATTCAATTATCATATGACCCTAGTTTTAATAAAACGTGTGAGACAAGTACAAGTTCGCTTTTGTTTTAATTATTTACAACTCAAAAAAAAACAAGACGGTTTTTTCATAATTTGTCGCATGGTTTTGTCGCATTTTTCTATTTGGATGCTTTCATACGCATCAAAAGCTCTATTATTATTAACAATTTTAACAAGCCTTAAATTACTAATATTGATATTATGGTCATGTACGAATTCATATAGGCGTATTTTTCATTTCTCCCATATCTAATGTCGTCAATGTGTTCTTTATATCTGGTTAATATGGTTGTACGAGGGTTGCTATTTATGTCCGGAATAATAAATAAAAACAAATATTTATAATTAAATATGGTTTTATTGTTTTTCAAAATATTCACGGCAATGATCGGTACACTTTTGTATACATTTGAATCAATTTTCATAGCACTTTTTTGAACACATCAACATTTCTTCGGGCGTCGAAAATCGTTGATCACGTAGTTTATTCTACTCGGACCAGAACAAAAAGAAATTATTGAGTGCCAAATCAAGACTATTCGGCGGATGACCCATCAATTCGATGTTTTGACCGGTTAAATATTGAGTTATTCGGTCCGAGGTGTGAGAGCTCGCAAAGTCATGCTGAAGAATGATCCTACGTCGCTTATTATTTTTTCTTATTTTTTCAAAGACCTCTGGCAAACAAATGATTGTGTGCCAATCAGAATCGACCATTCTACGGGTCTCTACTGTAGCCACATGCTCATTTATCCCAAAAAAAACAGGCGACCATTTGCTTCAAACAGTGGCGGTTGGCCCATAAGGGCATGTGGACACGTGCCCTACCTAAATAAAAAATGAAGTGGAAAACATAATTTTAGATGTTATATTATTTTATTCTCTGTTCTGTCTATGATCACGCTTCTTACGACTTCTATGCTGTAACATCCATAGTGTCATTCGCGGTAACGAAATAGGTCGTGGGTTACCGAAGCGCACCGAGTAAGCGCACATGTGCCGCTACTGTTTTCTTTATTATCGCATGCGAAAAACAAAGACACCAATGCATTGTTTCGCTAGTAACTCGGATATTAAAAGTATTTATAACGTCATTCGTTTCGCGAAAGCGCTTTTCGACTTTTCGAGTGGTTGCAAAGTATTTGTTTTGAACGATTACAATAGTGAAGTTCAATTCAGTGTAATATATGAATAGAAATAATATCACATTAACATTTGAGGACCGAATAGACATCCCAAGTGCTGACGTCAGTGAAGGACGGAGCTTATCGAAACTTTCCAAACTAAGAAAATGTCCATTAAAATTCTCATAAGAGAATTTTTGTTAGTCATTTTCTTCTCTTTACAAGTTTAATAAGCAATTTCTCTCATAGTTTCGTAATCCTCAAAGTACATTCTACATTTAACATATTTGAATTTCTCGTAAAACATTTTATTCGGACTTTTTCTTGTGTGGAAGTAAATTTAAGGTTATGTTACTTTGCCCTTTAGGAGTGTCAATTTCAGTTTTTTGGGAGGATTTTCAAGTATATTTTGTCGAATTTATTTTTGGTAAGTTGTTTTTTAGAAAACCTGTTATATAAATTGTATTGACAATATTGGTGTTTCTGTTTTAGTTGAAAATAGTGATGTGTTTTGTGCCAGACTGTAAACATTACAGTGAACAAAAAAAAATTGTAGATTTTTTACATTTACAAGAAAAATAAATTATTTCTAGGCATCTCTAAACAAATTTCGAACAAATTACTGAATTCAATGTTGCATGTTTGTCGCTATTTATAAAAAAGGAAATTCACACAGCAAAATATGTTGCCATACAGGCCGATGAAACAATCGATATATCTACTCAAATGCAGATGGTTTTTATAATCAGATATGTTAAAAATGGAGAAATTTACGAGAGATTCTGGGGCTTTTTAATACCAAAAAATGACACAGTAGATGGAATTGCGAAATTTTGACAGTGCTAAGTGAGTTAGAAATAGGCAAAGAACCTAAGAAACTCATAGTCCAAAGTTTTGATGATGCTTCTGTGAAGAGAGGTACAGTCGGAGAAGTACAAGCGAAAATTAAAAATATTAATAAGATAATGCACAGTATATTCACTGCTATGCTCACCAATTAAATCTAATAATTGAGAGGTGTTGTACAATAGAGAAACGTGTAAAGGTGTTTTTTGTAAATCTGTCTGCATTCCTCGCTTTCGTTTCTCGATCATCCAAAAGGATAACTGTTCTGAACAGCGTCGTGAAAAAGCGTCTACCCCGTGCGGCCCATACCAGATGGAACTTTACCTGAATTTATCTGAATGTGTGAATACTGTTTACATTTTCAAAGAAGAATTCCAAACATGCCTTGAATAAATTATGGACCCCGAATCAGATAAAAATTCTATTAATCAAGCTCAGGGGTTAATAAATTCTTTGGTGGATGATAATTTTATATTTTGGTTGTTTTTTTTTTTCAATAAAATAATGCCTCAATGTGACATTCTCTGTGATCAACTGCAAAGCAGGCAACTAGATACACTTAAAGTTAACACACAGTTTAGTAACATTTTAACAGCCATTTAAAATATTAGAGACGACATAGAAATGCAAATTAATCAAGAATTTGGTATCTTAACTGGTGAAGAATCTACAACGATCATAGAAAATCGCAGAAAGAAACGGAAATTTACTGACAATAAGGACCCGGATCCGAATGTCAGGATATACAAGGAAATCTGTGATACCTTAACTATACAGGCTCATGAGCGTTTTAGTTTCGATATATATCCAACTGTTGCAAATTTATTTGAGACTGAAAAATCCAACTGTTGCAAATTTATTTGAGACTGAAAAATTTAGTGAATATCGAGCTGTATTTTCAAATGAAGACATTATAATTGCGTGTAACCTGTTTGCAAACGTAAATTACTTAAAATGAAAAAATTAACTCTCGGTAATGTACGCACGGGACGATTTTATGAAACATAGGGGGGCTGTGCCGCTGTTACAAATGTTTATCCAAAACAAATTAACATAAACATTTTGTGAATCTGTGGAATTGCTGACTGTTTTGTGTACGGTCCCTATGATAACTGTGGAAAGCGAAATATGTTTCTCTATCCTCAAACGTATCAAAACATTTCTAAGAAACACCATGGGCCAGGGACGGCTGTGCGCTCCAGCAATGATATCTATTGAAAAACAAAACTTGTGAAGTCAATTTCACCACTTTGCTGTTCAGAAATTTAGAAAGATGAACTACAAACAGATTTAATGGTCATGGTCCTATGGCGGAGTTTAGCTAAATTGTATTATCTAGGTACCTATTGGAAAATTTGATGCCTGACAGTTACACTCGTATTTTTACACAGCAAAGTGTGTATATGATACTAAGAAATGTTTAATTTTTAGTTACGATGCATTTCCCTATCCCCATTCCAAAATTTGGTTATACGTACCCCACCTCTTTCTTCCCCCACTAACCGCTGCTGGCTTCGCGCAGGGTATCGATGTTTTCTGGCGAAACAACCGATTTTGGACGACCTCCTTTAAATTCGTTCGTGAGAGAACGACGACTAGAACTGAAGTCACTAAATCAGTGATATACAGTGGTTTTAGATGGTACTTCATCGCCAAAAATCGAAGTGAGGTGATCGATGCCCTGTTGTTGAACGTCCCTAATAATTAATAATAAGTAATTTCCTAAGTCGTCGAAAGTCGTAGGAAATTTCGAATTAATTCTATTTTTGACTGAGATGAATTTTTCAAGTCACTAAATAACCTAAATAGCGCCCGTATGACAAAACGTTTTGAGTACGTATACAGTCTACATTGCCAAACTATACGATATATGTCAGATGGTACCTAGCAACACTATTGTTGCCAATTCCGGATAAATAAGTAGCAACCCTGGTATTAACTCTAGGGTGAGCACAATCACGTTGAGCTTTGGTTCTTGATAGATGAGGCTAAGTGACATCGGTCGCAGTCCTGATTTGGATAGGTGACCAGATTAAACCAAGTATGGGCCAACTTGGCCTGTAGAGCTAAATATTTTTTAATATGGATCTATTAGTTTGTTCAATATATCTTCGATAGTAATCTTGACAACAAATTTCATAAATCCCCGATTTTTCATGTTGATTCTGTTTTATTCTTTGGATTGCCTATGGCTTTTCTTAATGTATTATATGGTTTCTAGACTACTTTAATGTTCACTTTTTTCAAAATCTAGACCTCGTTTTAATTGAACATCAAATGTTATTACAATTAATTTATTTTTATTCTGTTCCTTTTAAAAAGTCGAACATTTTTCCAATAATTGACTAAACTTATGTTTTCTCTATTTTCTAATTACTTCGTATTTCCTCCTTAATTAATTTTAATTCTATGTTAAAAATATTTTTGTATTGAAGAAAATTGATTAATGTATATACTATAAAATTTAAACTAGCCATCTTATTATGAAAGCTATGATTGGAATCACAAGGAATGTATCTTAAAGTTGTGGTGTTTTTTTTCTAAAAATATCAAAATCTAATCTATTTTTATTATTCCTACTCACTAAAACATCCAAGAATGGTAATTTCTCGTTGTTCTCGAGTTCATACGTGAATGCTATGTTTTCGTTCTTAGCAAAATCTTCTAAGTTTTCATTTTTTTTTATCGAGAAACTTTTTATTGCAAAAACATCAGGCACATATCTTAGCCACACCCTCGGATAGCAACTGAAGTTAACCTTTGTCTCAGTTTCAAATTTCCTTATGAATAAGTTGCTAAAAAATAAAGGCTAAAAGCGGTGACAGAGCCATTGCCGTTCCTTCTTGTTCATAAAACTGGTTCGTAACTGGTTTCATAATTAGGATATTTTTACCCAAATTAACATACAGTTGCAATCATTGATTATTTTAAATATAAATTATAGCAATTTCACTGGATTCATATAGCGTGTATGTAATAAAACTTACAAGTCTGTACTACACAACATCCAAACCCAAACGGTCACCAATATCATGACAAAAAAATGGCATCGAAACAAAGTGGAAGCGTAATACTTGTCCCACTCTTTTTAATATCTATGTGTAGTCTATATTGTTTATTATATTCTTATTTCAGTAAGATTAGGTGCTATATTCTTAGCTTATCATCATCGTCGTCATAACTTTTCAATTCCTTTGGATTATGGTTAACCCTTGAAGGTTAACTTTGGATGCGTTTTCTTTCCCGTTTTGATCTATTGTTATTCCAAAATAAGTAAACGTTAATACTCGTCTAAAAACGTCTCAAAAATACGATTGTCTCTTAGAAGGTGGATTTTCCTATTCTGCATTTCCTCCCCGCTCTCATGTATATATTTTTCCTTATTAATCTTTTTTCCGAACTTTCTGGAGTCTCTGTCTAGTCGCTCTACTGATTTTATTAATTTATCTTTCGATTTGGTTATTACAGTAGGTTGTCTGCCTAGGCAATTCCTTACATACATAATATTTTTATTGTTTGGTATTGTCTTTTTTACAATTTATTGCGCATTTTGTTGTTGTTATGTTGTATTTATTTGTATTTGTGTGTACTTTGATCTAGGTGTTCTTTAATGCTTTTTCTATTAGCTCTGTTTATTTCTTAGATATTTCTAATATTTTAGATTATATCTAATTTTGCGTCTTATTAACGAGTCTATTTACAAACAGATTTGTAAAGTCTACAAAAACAACATGCACGTCATTATTATATTCCGATGATTTCTGTACGGTTTGCTCAATACATTTATTATTGATTTGCCCAGGCTAAAACCATTTTGACAGTACTAGGAGACTGCTGAAAAGTCTTTGTGCTTATAACTTGAATTAATTTTTGGTGATTTTTGCGAGGATTTTGTAAGTTGTATTAAATATTTGCCTGTAGTGGCCTGTTTACATATTACTGTATTGCCTTTTTATGGACCTCTGCAATAAAACTGGTGTACCAGTTGGTACTGGTCGTCTAGTATTTTGTTCTCAATCCAAACCTGCACTAGTAATTGAGATATGTTGTGACTATTTATATTATTTAAATTGAGTTAGCATTACCATTCAACACGGCGTTAATTTTGTTCAAAGAATGCATAGTAATTATGTTTAAACTTAAGCAAAATTACATTTTATAGACCAATAACAATATTTATATTTAATTTTACCTAAATTAATTCAACGGTACTAATTCTCATTGCAGTGGATTGTCAACAAAATACAATGTATAACTGATCCCACTCAATATATCATGAAACGAGCTCGAATGTTATAAAGGCCAAACTACATCACATTTTGGATCATATCCCGGAGGGGGGGAGGAGGCAATAAAATACATTGATGCATCAAAAATTGTCAATAGGAGCCGTTGTGAGAAAGAAATGTTGAAATTTCAACTCAATTAATGTCAGCGTGTATACGGTGGAAATATATACACTGCTATAAACTTTACATCGCAATACACAGTTAAATCAGCAAAAAATACAATATACCTATATATGGTAATTGTCCATTCAATTCAAATTTGATAGAAACGTGAAGAGAATTTTTTAATGCGGTAATCACCAAATGTGGTTGACAATATGCTTTCCTGTGGTCAGATTTCGTCAGTTCCTACTAAAACAATATTTTTTGAATCGTAACAAAGTATTTTTTTAACATAATTTGCCAAATTTTACATTTAAAATAAAAAATATTGTTACATTTTTTTATTGGAGTAGCCGTTTTAGAACAATTAGCAAAAACAACAAAAATCGTCTGCAGTCAGCAGAAACTAAAAGAAGTTAGCATAGCAATAGTAGGCCTTTGGAAATTAAATAAAAATGATGTTGTTTGAAAGAAGCCATCATTATTGTGCTGTCATTCTTATTTGAAAGGTATTGTATTTAAATGTGTATAAAAATAACGTTACTAAGCTGAATCTAAGCTTAGCTAAGCAAAAAGAGAAAGTTGAATTAATTTTTCGTTATGTTGGTGGCTTAAGTCTACACAATTGAATTTCATGCAAGACATCTCGATAAGCCTCTTTCAAATCCGGAGTTTAGCAAAACTAAAAGCAAATGGTAGTGTGTGTTCAAGGATCAGTAAAAATGTTGTTACTGAAGAAAATATTCTTCTTCGTAATGTGGAAAATCCTCACAACTGAGCGCACAAAATTGCCTAAGAGGTAGGTTGTTCACAGTCAAAGGTGTGGAATACTTTACAGGGAAACAATTATCATCCATACAAAATGAGAAGCGTACAAGAACTGCATGATGTTGATTGCGATAGAAGATTGGAATTTTGCGATTGGTTTTTGGACAAGAAGCGTCAGCAATCCATTTTTGAGAAGCACATTTTTTATAGCGACGAAACAACTTTTTATTTAAATAGCATGGTCAATAGACAAACTTTTTTATATTGGTCTGACAATAATCCTTACTGGGTTGAAGAAAGAAGAAGATAAAATAATCAAAGAGTTAACGTATGGGTGGAATCTACAATAAAAAAGTGATCGGACCTATCTTCATAGAATAAAATTTAAATTTTGATCGAAAATAAATTGAGTTGTTTATTAATGAATTACCGTTGGCAGAAAGAAACTACTTCATTTTGCGCGAAATGTGCGGGATTACCCTTATGAACTGCTGCCAGAATAATGGATAGAAACACGAAGTTCGGTTGATTAGCTAACTAGGTCTCCCGACTCACACCTTTAAACATTTTGCTATAGGGTTTGTTAATAACCAAAGTATACGTGACCGCTATAAATTCTGTTGAACTGAAACAATCAATTCGCCGAGAAATTAATAACATTACGCCCAATATTTTGGAAAATGTTAGTAATAATATTGTTAAAAGAGTTACTTATTATAGATTATGAGGAGGGCACCAGTTTAAGCATTTATTAAAAATGTATCATTGATTAGATTGTAAGAGCTATTTTTTATTGTTATTTTAAATTAGTTTGTTTTACCAAAAAAACAATATTGTTGTTGATTAATAATTGATTATTCTAAAACGGCTACTTCAATAAAGAAATGAACCATAACTTTTTCTACTACTAAAGAAATTTGACCACACCGGAAAGCCTTATTTGTAAATTTTTCTTAGTTAAGTTATTCCCTACTACTTTGCGTTTGGAAGAACTAGACTATTACGTGAAATAAAAGAGTTAGGCGATGTCAGGTTTAAAAAAAAATTACACTCTATGTATATACAGTGTTACATATCTTTGGACTGCGTAAAATGAGACTTCAGTAGCACGGTGTTATCCACCCAAAGCGTTGGGTTCCACAATCTCATGTGGAACACACAACAGCCTGTGTCTCCACCATAATGAGCATCTTTGTTAGGTCCTTGATTTTGAGCCACACCCATCCTTTCCATTGGAGGGTACATGTTTCGTCTCTTGGCGTTCAGACTCGTCGGGGTACTGATATATACTCTCCCGTCAAGAATAGGGAGACTTTATCCACAGTCAAAATTTTATAGTTTCACCGACATCTTGTCGAACGGCGTGTTCGTGCAGTGTTAGATTGCATTGGACGACATTCAAAGTTTCTTTGGACTGTATCTGATTGATAGACACAAGTATAAAAAGATAAAAAAAAGAGCCGCTGAATTGAATGTACTCATATATCTATTGAAGATTAGTAACACTCCCGATGTTTGGGTAACACTGATAAAATCATCTGAATAATCCACAATGAATTTGCTTTTTCCACAAACATCTCGATAAATTGTTTTTAGTATATTTTACACCATGTTTTGAATATGAAAATAATTTCCCGCTCGCTGAGTTTCATGTTGGTTAACAGTTAGCCGAAGTTGAAGTGGAATGCATAATTTTCAAAAGTATGTAGATTTATAAAATTTTGAGTTTTTCTAACAGCAGATGAAACCTGGATTCACGATTATACGCTAGAGACAAATTTGTAGCACAAACAGTGTGAGGAGCAGGTGAAATTGCGCGAAAGAAAGCGAAAACGGTTCCAACTGCAGGAAAGGCCATGGCTACGGTTTTTTGAGATTCTCCTGGTGTGATATTCGTAAATTTACTGATAAAAGGCAGCACCAGCCACCGGGGAATATTACGCTTTATTACTGGTCCAAATTAAGGAGTTATTTAGGCTAAACATCCTCACTTTGCCAAAAGGGATATGTACTTTTATCACGATAATGCGCATGTACACACGACTCATACTATTGCTACAAAACTTCATAAGTTATGCTTCAAAGTGATTCCAAATGCATCGTATTCACCAGTCAATAATTTGGTCAATTCCAAATGGATTTATGTCAAAACTAAGACAACCGTTATTTTACAGAGTTTATTGGACATTGGTAAGGTGACAACATTGAAAAAAAAAGATATTGCAAAATGATGTATTTTCTTTTCAGACCAAGAACTTTTCGAATCACCGTCGTTTGTAATGAGCTGCAGTACATTGAGGATAAATTAATTAACAGAAAACAATGACCCGAATTTGACCCTAATGACCCTAAATATTACAATTAGTTTCGTAATTATGATAAAATCTAAAGAAAGTTTACCAATGGTGTTTTTTAGACAATATTGCAATTTTCTTTCTTATGCTTAAAAGGGAATAATATTTTTTAAATATTCATATTATGTTATTTTTAACTATGCATAATCTGACATTCAAATGGGTTTAACAGAATATAATTATTTTTTTTTACCTAAGTTGGTTCTTGGGTTCTCACTAGGTTATCTCACTACTCTATTATACATATATATATATATATATATATATATATATATATATATATATATATATATATATATATATATATATATATATATATATGGAAGTACGGATGAAAAATTTCTGTTTTTCAAATATCTCTCTCCACAGCCCCACTACGCTATCTTTTGAGCAAACCTTAGACCTACATCCAAGGTTGTGGGAAGAATGTGTCGCGTAGTTTTTGACTGCCGCGAACATTCACCGTAGGATGGCGCGAGTTTCGTTGAGATTGCGACCCGCCATCGATATGACCAGTTGACTTGGTCTTGCTTTGTTCGTTTCGTTTCAGCTGTCTCACTGCGTTGAGCTCGAGCCCAGCTGATGATGGCTGTGAGGCTAGAAACCGGTCCTGGGAGGTACTTGTCTCGGCATGGTGACGGCGACTGATTTGAGACGAGCAGAGGTACATGGAAGTACGGATGAAAAATTTCTGTTTTTCATATATATATATATATATACACACACACACATAAAAGGAAATGACGGCACTAAAATATTACATAAATTTGTAAAATATATATGTATATTTGAGATTTTATTAAGGTGTTGTGAGAAGTTCATAGTGAAAAATATTGCAAAAAGTCTAGAATTACTTTTTAAAATTATGTTGTGTGCATAAAATATCAAAACCATTATTAAAAATCTAAACTTTTTTGGGAGAATCAACCACTCTAGTCGTGACTTTCATTTTTTTTTCTCCGAAATCTTGATTATTTCACTAAAACCTTGCCCAGCATTTAGATCCGGGGCATTAGATGGGATTTTATTCTTGGAAAGAAATTATTACGTTATTTTTATTAGCACATTTTCATAATTTATTAGTGTTAGGATGGTTGGTGTTTACATTACTATTTACGACGGTTGTATTTTGGTTGGTTTACTTATATAATTATATAAGGAAACCATAAATATAAAAATTGAGAATTGTTTATTAAAAAACACATCTAAAAGTAAAAAAAAGAAAAAATTACATTGTTTGAAAAACTATGAAATATTAATTATGACAGGTCTAGTAGCAGCTTGATATAGCCTTTCATTATCCCAAAATATAATTAAAGATGAATATGGAAATTTGACAACTTTTCTGGCATTTGGTCATAAATCTTAATTAGTTCTTCAAACAACGTGGTAAATATATTCTATACAAGTTAAAAAATATTTTGAAATACTAATTGCAGTCGTCGTTTTATTACTTGGAACCCAATTTCAATATTAAAGATTTCCTTAGCCTGCAATATTCACTTTTACAATTTTTAATACTATAATTTTGAAGCAAATAGCATTTGAGATAATTACAATTATTTAACTTTAATTACACACGTCGACAAATTTAAACTTTTTTGAAGTACTTTGATGAAAATAGGTATATGAAATATTTTGTAGTACTAAATCCGAAAATGATAAGCTAGTCATTGTAACATGTACAGTTTTTTTTGTTACAGGGGATCAGTGGTTGGAAAAAAAAAGAAGACATATTTTTATAATCTAATATTTATTTATCATAAACATATAAAATGTATTAAATGTAATGATAAAATGTAATAATAAAATATATTACTGAGGATTATGTGAATACAACATTATGTGAATAAAACATAAGACAAAGAGTTTTAATTTTTCCTCTTGTGTTCTGTAACATCATCTCTTTTTAAAAACCAGCAGCAGTCGCTCTACATAGATGGTTTCCAGCGTCATTGGTATCTTCCTTCCATCATCCTGATGTCGTGGTGAAATCTTTCTTCTTGTTTGTCGCTTAATGCATCCAAATTTTCCGAAATAAATGCCAAATGGGAGTGTAAAAATCCATTTTTAAGGATATGCGACAACCCTCAAGATTTTATCTATGAGGTTTTTATAGTTTGCACCTTTCTTGTTTCTCAGAAATCCTCTCTCTACACTTACAAAACACTTCCAAGCCGTCAATTCCTTTTCATTTCAATATTCCTGAAAACGCAAATCACTTAGAAGCTTCCTTATTTGAGGTCTAATAAATGCCCCTTCTTTTAGTTTTGCATCACTTAATTGAGAAAATATTTCTTTTAAGGTACTTAAAGCTATTACCTTCTTTGTACATGGCTTCGACAAGTTTTTCATTAGTCCAAGCTTAGTATGGAGAATCAGAAGAAGCACCTTTTTGGGTTAACAAGGGGGACATATTTTATGTTTGAGTATAAAGTACCAAGTTACAAACAAAAACAAAGTACCAAATTAAAAAGAAATTCTATGAGGCCAATCTTTCTTACTGTAATGTTCTTTTGTTGCCCTGCAGTCCCGTATATACAAAAAACAGCAATACTTTCTACCAAAGTGCTCCTTACCTTTGTACTCCAAAGTCAGGGACAAACAATTTCAATAACCCCATCATATGAAGGAGAAGCAGATACTTGAAAATAAGACATGCTAGGCAATTTCTGTGAAAAGTTGTTTTAATAATTATCTAAATGAAATGCAAAAAGAGCATTCTCATTAATGTTACGAAAATCATGCCTACTTGTGTTATTAATGAATATACGATACAGTCTACAATGAAAAAACTCTCAATAATATACGTCTCGAAGAGAATATAGCTCTTTTCTAAGCTGTAAAAGGATTAATAAATTTTGACAAAAGAAATTTAATGTAAAATTAAAATTCCAGATAACCAATTAAAAATAGTTATAAATTGAAAACTGTTGTTCTTTTTCTTCCAGCTTATATCATTATGCAGATTATGTTTGTTTGTTTGTTTATAAGTCATTGAAGTAATTTTTCTCGGTGATCCTATAGTTTTCCTCCCATTAGGCGACTTCTAGTTTGTGATCTTTTAATATGTTATCCCAATCATTTTTCCCCCTTTAGCCACTAGTTACTCTTTCCCCTATTTCTTAGCGTGTTGTCTTATTTAGTTGTCTATTTGTTACTCTTTTCAATAGCTTCATTTTCGCTGATTCTAAAGTCTTTTGTGTTATGCTCATACCGGGGTTTTTCCCTATATCAGACAAAAAGAATGTATATATATATATATATATATATATATATATATATATATATATATATATATATATATCCTCAACAATCAACCAACCCACACTTTCGCCGACCTTGATGTCGGATGGCTTATACATGCAGCTTTTTAATTTCTTTGGAAGCATCCTCATTTAATGAGACAACATTGGGGGTTATACATACCAATCAAAAAACTGCATGTATAAACCATTCGGCGAGAAGTCGGCGAAAGTGTGGGTTGTTTAATTGTGGATAGGGTCTTGATGATAAAGTATATTTCGGTACCCTGATGAGTCTAACCACCAACTGACGAAACATACGTCCTCCAATGTAAAGTGTTGGTTGTTTGATTGTGGATAGAGTCTCCCTATTCTTGGCGAGAGAGCATATGTCAGTACCCTGAAGCGTCTAGCCACCAACAGAAGAAACACCAAAAAAAATGCTCATTAAGGCGGAGACGAAGGTTGTTGTATGTTCCACATGAGATTGTGGACCCACCAGTTGGGTGTATGATGACACAAGAATTGGGAACTAACACTATCGATACGAATATAGACTATAAAACAAAAACACCGTGGTTAGTTGAAGAACTTAAACAAAAATGTATTCAAAACAAAAATATATATCTTGAGTACAGGTTAGGTAGGACAGAAAAAGGTGGTCGAAAAAATAAAAGAATAGAAAGAGAAACCTACGAAGTAGTAGGAAAAACAAAAAGAAACTAAACACCGGGGAGAGATGCACAACAAACTGAAATCAGATTTCTATGGGTAAGAAAACCAAAGCACACTTGCAAAGCTTTCTGCAAAGCAGAAAGGAAGAATTAATAGAGTATACAGATATTAAGAAAGAAGCATGGGTACCCTAACATACAAAACATTATAAAAAGAAACTTCATACAATACTGTCAAAAAACGTTAGATATAACATTAAGAAAATATATATTAAGAAATAAATTAAGAAAAAGCAATGATGAACACACAGAAGATGAGAAAAACATTAGAAAAACTAAAAAATCGAAAATATTTCAGTCAAGTCCAGCTTGGGAATGAGCTACTGAAATACGAAGAACATTATCTAATTCAACAATACTAAATACCTATATAGATGATGATAAGATTGTGTCTAAAATTGAATTGATTGAGTCTAAAATTCCAAACGAATGAAGAATATCAACTGCGTGAAAAAACGCGGTATTCATTTTATGATGATTGAAAGTAAAATCTCTACAATACCATACCTCAGCTTAAATATGTATAATAGACTTGAAGAAAGCGTGCGACAGACTTAAGGACTGTCGTTCATTTAATATACAATACGAATATCGTCTTAGATCTGATCAGAACTATCGAAAATATATTTAAAGACAATGGCAAGATTAACAATTAAAATTAGAAAACTAATTAACAGTGAATTGGAAATTACGCAGATAAACTCTTTAAACCCTCTTTTATTTAACATTATTATGAACGAAATGATCAAGAAAGTAAATATAAAAACACTACTAAGAATAATCAATTAGGAGTCTAAAATTATAGTAAACGACGCAATAATAATAGCCGCAACCGAGAACCGACTTAGAATTGCTACTATACAAGTTCTACTAACAGCAATGTAATGTAACTTGACAATCCCCTTCCGAAAAAATTTAAACAATAATAATAGTGCAAGAACCAATTAAGAATAAGCTAATAGTTCAAGATAAGCGAATAGAGCATGCAACGGAGGTAAATTACCCAGGCATTAAGATGTCAAATATTAAAAAGATAGAGGAGGAAGTAAAATACCAGGTCAACAAAGCAGACGGAATAGTAAATGGATGTATATGAATGGAAATAATATTAAGAAATGTATTTATCTCTGCAGAAATGAAGGCAAGAATATACAAAACACACACACACACACATATATATATATATATATATATATATATATATATATATATATATATATATATATATATATATTTATATATATAGTTTATATATATATTTTATATATATATATATATATATATATATATATATATATATATATATATATATATATATATATATATATATATATATATATATATATATATATATAGTTTATATATATATTTTATATATATATATATATATATATATATATATATATATATATATATATATATATTTTTTTTTTTTTATTAGAAAGGAGATAGAACGGATGTAAACAACTATAGAGGAATATCTCTTCTCCCAGTTTGTTACAAGATTCTATCTTAATGTCTACTAGACAGAGCACAGGGACAGTTAGAACCGAACATTGGTGAATATCAGGCAGGTTTTCGACCGGGCAGATCCTGTCCTGAACAGATCCTGAATCTAAAGTTGATTCTAAGACATCAAAAACTGTACAATAAAAATCCCGTCTGTACATTTGTGGATTTCAAAAAAGCATATGATTCTATTGACCGCGAATTTTTATTCCGAATCTTGAAAGAACAAGGACTAGATCTGAAAATGCTGGCAATTATTAAAGCAACGTTAACTAACACGAGGCCAAAAGTTAAATTCATGGGTGACACCTCAGAACCCTTCGAAATTAAAACTGGTGTGACACAAGGGGATGGACTCTCGCCACTCTTATTTAACTGTGTTCTAGAAAAAGCAATACAGGAGTGGCGTAAAAAAAAGTCGGCACTGAATATTGACCAGTCCATTAAACTGGGGAGAACCAACATCAAAATTGATTGTCTGGCATTTGCTGATGATCTAGCAATTTTAGCTCAAGATGTATTAACGGCTCTAAAACAGATTGAAATCCTAAAAGAAACAGCAGAAAAGGTAGGACTCCAAATATCCTTTGAAAAGACACAATACATGACTTGCAACAGACTAAGAACACCATTTCTAAAAACAAAATATGGTAACATCAGACGAGTCTCTCAATTCAAATATTTGGGTGAAATAATCATGGAAAATGGGTTGGAAAAAGCAATAAGGGTAGATGTCAAAAAATGGAAACGGCATTGAGACTTACACAAAATATTTACAACAAAAAATGCCTATCTAAAAACACAAAATTGAGACATTACAACAGGGTTATTAAGCCAGAATGTCTATATGCTGCAGAAACGCTCATTTTGAATAGAAAGAGGGACATCGAGGACATTGAAAAGAAGGAAAGAAAAATCCTAGGCTCCAAACAAATAAATAGCACAACATACCGACTTCGAGAAAACCAAGAAATCAAACAATACACAGATATACATAGCGATATGAGAAAAAGAAGACTTAAGTTTTACGGACACATCAAACGGACAAATAGTCGAATTTTATGAAAATAGGAGTAGAGCTAAAGTAGAAATAATTAAATGGATTGCGGCAATTAAAGAGGACCTAAGATCAGCAAATATTACACAAAGTGAAATTCAGGATAGAGGTTGTTTCAGGCACAAGGTTAACGTTTGGAAGGTTGGCCAGAGAGAAAAATGTAGGAAGACTGAAACAACTTGGTCTGACGAAAGGAAAAAAGCTCATAGCGAAAGAATGAAATTAGTATGGGCTCAAAGGAAGGCTAACAACAACAAACGCCTCTAATTGTACTTCGCGTGGTCCACCAGGGCCCATGCGTGAATAATAATAATAATATATATATTTTCCTACTACGTAGGTTCCTCTTTCTATTCTTTTATTTTTTCGACAACCTTTTGCTGTCCTGACTAACCTGTACTCAAGATATATATTTTTGTTTTGAATACATTTTTGTTTAACTTCTTCATTTAACCACGGTGTTTTTGTTTTCTAGTCTATATTCGTATCGATAATGTTAGTTCCCAATTTTTTATAAACAGCTTCTAAAATATTTTTCTTTATTTTTAACTAGCTATCTTTTATATTGTCGTTGTCATTTATTCGGTTTACCATAAGTTTTTTTTCAACCCTCTAACTGCAGGCCTTGTTTGCAAATTGTTTTTGGTTCTTTATATTAATTTTTCTCGGTGTTTTTTATATTCAACAGTTCCTTGTGCAATAATTAAATTAGTATTCCTTTCATTTTACGATGACCTTATATAATATATATATATATATATATATATATATATATATATATATATATATATATATATATATATACAGACTTTCCTTAATACTACTTGGACTTCCAACTAATTGTAACTGCGAAATAATAATACTTTTTTTGAAGAATTTTTGCAATACGAATACATGTATGGACGTATGTTTTCGACTGAGTATGTTACAATGAGAATGCTCAAGCATCACGATAGTTTTGAATCGAAAAACAGCGTTTAACCGTACCTTTCTGCTCTTAATATTTTACTGTCAAGTGCATGAATGGTTCTTATTGCATGTATTGGATTGAACCCAAAAAAATGAGATTTGCAAACAACGAACTGTTGGAATAATGTTAGCCACACTAGGTCATGGAGCATCTTCAAAGACCGCTTTTCCGTTAGTGTTTTCCCGACTCGCCACATAACCATAAACAATTTAAGTCTTTTTAAAAATGTCTGTGATAATTTTTCCCAACTTAAAGTAAAATTGAATTTTAATTTTTAGGCCAAGTTCAAATATTGTTGTGCAAACCTAAATATGTCCTAACAGATTGCGTCTATTTATTATTATAGTACAGTGATTGCCGATTATGAGAAGATTCAATCAGTCAACTTACATTTGATCGATATATACCGCTTGCCGTCAGTGAAATTGTATATAGTAAGAAGTACATAATTTTTCTCGATATATCTCTCTCACGATATTCGGGAAAAACTTCTTATTATATTCGGAAAAAAAACTCCTTATGGAATACTTTTCAAGGTTAATTAGATAAAAATATTAAAGATGATCATAATTACTGTAGTGGTATCTGCTGTAGGCCATTGACAAGCATAATTTTAGAGTGAAATCATATGGATACATGATAGATGATTGATGGTTTGAGATTATAATTGGAATTCCGAGAAAAAGTATCTATCAAAATGTTGTTCATTTTTCAAATATAGATTGTAATTTGGAATAATAATAAGGTTACTTTTCATTAGGTATACAAATTAATTTGATATTTCGTTTTTTTATAATATCGTTTTATATTTCTTATTTCTATTATAAACATCCATAGAAGGCTGCTAATAAGTAGTAAATAATGCTTTTAAAGCTGCGAGTAATAGTCACGGAAAAAGGCATAATGATTTGTGGAACTCTGAAGAAAAAGCTGTAATAAGAAGTAATAAGCTGTAAAAAGCTGTAATAACTCTTTAGAGTATCGTGATGGAAAAGTCGATCGCAATACCCAATATTTATACAAAGTGCTATTGTGTAGATATTCAAGAGAGATGATACGGGATTACTATGTTTAAGTGATGTGTTTTACAGAAAGGCGAGTTATATGAGGTAAAACATCTAGATAATGTCAAATGTAATTTTGAAGACCTCTCTTATTCTCAGTGTACCTATTTTGGTCATTTTAATATAACCTCGTTGATAAATATATAAAAGCAATCAGAAAACGCATTGAGGAATTTATCCAATCAAAATGCCAATTTTCTTTCGCGGAAATAGAAAAATAGAAATAAGAATTTTAGAATAAAGAAGAAAATGTAAGCAAAAAAGTGAAAGTAAAGCGATAAAAAAGTATGATGTTACATCATATTGAATATTAAGGATTTAATAGTCCTGATGATATTTTGAAATTAGGCCCAAATTATTTGTATATTTACTAGTTGACCATAATTAGCCATTATCTTATTTATGAAATTATTTAATAGGCTGCTGCATAAGTACTATAATATATGCCTTAGTATTTTCATTATACTGCCAAAACTCTTTAAAAACTCTTAATATCTTTAAAAAACCAAACTTCTAAAAAGCCAACATTTTTACAAAGTTTTAGTGTTCTATTCTCCTATAGATATGATACATCGTACCGAAGTTCTTTATTAAATTTCGCTGATTTGAATCAGTCATTCACATTATTTGATTTGTTGAGCGTCATTTTAAGTAACCTCATTAACTTTGAGGGAATACTTGTTATTTCAAAGTTTGGTATGCTTTAATTATTTCGATATTGTCATACACTTGATTAAATTATATAGGAGGGTTGCTATTTCTTTATCCGGAATTGGCAACAATAGTGTTGCTATACGCCATCTGATATATACATCGAAAGTTTGACATTGTTGACTGTATACATGCTCAGACCATTTAGCGTTAAATGGACGCTATTTGTGTTGTTTAGTGACTTGAAAATTTCCTCCCAATCAAAAAAAAATGTAATTAACTTGGAAGAATTTTCGTGCGATGATTTACTGCGACTTTTGACGTTGATTATCTCAACAACAGTGTATCGATGAACTCACATTTGGCGATAAAGCACCATATAATACCACTTGTATGTTACTGGTTTAGTAAATTTAATCGTGGCCGTCATTCGCTCACGGTCGAATTTAAAGAAGATGGTTCAAAATCGGTTGTTGTGCCAGAAAACATCAATACTAATAAGGCAAGATCGTGTGACATACCGTGAGATTAGGCATCCCTGGGCATTAGTATAACAAGCAAACACAAGATTTTGTATGAACATTTAGCCGTGAAAAAGATTTCATATAATTTGACAATCGTTCAAAAAAAGTTTCGTGTCGATTGTGCAAAGATATGCTCAAAAATTACAATCGTGGTGCGTGTAAAGGCGTGTATAACATCTATACAGGTGATGAGTCTAAGTAAACAGCAGTCGACTCTATGGGTATTTCAAAATGAGCCAAACCCAATTAAAGTTGTTCGTGCAGGAAGCACTTCGATGCAAATGGTCGCCTGCTTATTTGGGCTACTGTGGCACTAAAGAATCGTAGAACGGTTAATTCTGAATGATACACAAACATTTGTTTGTCAGAAGCCTTTTTAGAAATAAGAAAAAACAACCAGCGACCCAGGATGATTCTTCACCATGACAACGCAGGCTCTCACACGTCGGACCGAAGAATTCAATATTTGACGGGTCAAAATATCGAATTGATGGATCATCCGGTGTACAGTCAATAAACTACGTTATCAACGATTTTTGACGTAATAAGAAGCGGTTGATGTCTTCAAAATGTATGATTGAGATACCTCAGTGGAAATGGAAAAAGTGCTATGAAAATAGGTTCAAACGCATTCAAAAGTGTGTCGTTCTTCGCGGGGAATATTTTGAAAAACAATAAAACCATTTTCAATGATAAATATTTGTTTTTATTTATTATTCCGGTCACACAAATAGCAACCCTCGTAAATAGAGCGTAGACTATTATCTCGTTACCATACTCATAACACGTGCACTGAATTTTCGGGGAGGATATTTAATTTATTGCTGATTGATCAACCTGCATGGTATTCATCTCTATATTTTTCGGTATATATGTTTATTATATCTCCTTTATTTTCATTTCTACCTTATAATATGTGTCCAGCAGTTTAACGGCGCTATATTTTTTGGAGAATAATTTGCGTTCTACTTTAGTACTGCTTTTGACCACTCTTCAGGTATTTTTTTTTAATCCAATATTTTTTAATGGGGTTGAATATTTTATTTTATAGTTTCTCACCTCTCTTTTAGCATTTCTATTATAATTTAGTTTTTTTTTAGAGATTAATTATTTTTGATTTATTTACTAACCTTTTTATTCAATATCTTCACTCGGTGGATCTATTCTTTCTCCATCCTCTTTATCATTCTGATTTTATCTCAGCGCCTCCTTATTTTCATTTAGTAGTTGCCAATTACTGACTGTTGTTGTTCCTCGGGTTTCTTGACTTTCTGAATCATATGCATTTATTCTGAATTTTATCTGAATTTTATGCACTTGGTTTTAGTTATGTTGTCTTGACTTAAATCCATATTTTTTCTTAATAAATCTTCCAATTATTCGTGAAAAAAAAAAACCACTTAAGCGAAGATGTTATTTTAGGACAAAGCCTTGCTACGAACGATAATCATAAATATTCACGACGGATAATTTGCAGGGTCGTTACACTTGACCTACCTAAAGTAGTGCATCTTACAACGCCCCATATTGACATTTTATTAATTTGTTTCGGTACTTTAAAGGTTAAGGTTTCCTTGACAAAATTTACTGCCTCTGCTGTTTCTTTTTGTTTATAATTATTACGATATGATAACATGTTCTTATGCGGTAATTTACTTTTTATAGATTTCAGGTTTTTGAAAAATATCTATACCTGCTTTATATTTATCAGTCTTTAACTAAGTAGTAGGTATAATTTATATATTCAACAGTTTTACCTTATTTTGAATTGAACAAAACATTCATCATCAGCCATTGCAATACAGGGGCTATATCAAAAGCATTCAATATTAGAAAATATCCATGAAATCTTCCAGATGATTCGAATTATTGGAGAAGTTATTGAGGTGGTATGGGTCATATCACATGTCGAAATAGAGGGAAAAATACTCACAGATGACCAATACACAATATAATTTAGGATGCTGATACCATCACTGTAAAATTGTGCGTTAGAATACTTCAAGTGTGCTGTTACAGAAAGAATAATAGGGGCAAAGCGGAGGGAATGGAAGATACCACGAAATTGCTATCGAAATTATTTGAGCCGCAGAAAGCAACCGGTATTAAATCGCTTTAAGAGAACCGACCAGTTTGTAGTGTAGACAATGTTGACCTTTAAATACATATTGTTATAATAAAGTGCACATGATGAAAATAGAGCGAATTTAAACACGGTCTACTAAAACTTTAAAACATAAACATAAGATAAAGATTAAATTTATTCACATTTTTCATATTTTTTCCACATCCATTAATGTCAATATATTAATATTATTATAAATATGTACTGATTTTCTTCATCTATTTCATACTAAACTAAATTTTATAGATAATTTGAATGAACATAAAACATTTACTTGAACGATCTTGTATCTAGCTTTCATTTAGTGTTAATTACTATTTATTTGCGTGGGCAGAAGGCGAATGAAATATTCAGAAATGTCTCCGCCCAGAACAGGTAATTAGTGAATTATCGATATAATCTGATTGAATCAAATCAAAAACTTTGAAAATTAACGTCAAAAGCGAAGTATGATTAATATAAGCAATCAGAGAAGGAAAAAAATTCTCTCTGAAATATATAGTTTACAAAATTTCATGTTAAATATTTTAGTTTATATTTTTTGAATGCAAATACAATTTTTCTTGGTTCAGTCCTTTACATTCATCTATTTATAATAAGGAAGAAATCAGATTATTTTGGTGTCTGGATTATAACTGAATCGAAAAATTAGAATTTTTAGAAAGACTAAGATTGGCTGATCTATTTCATGCTGTATGTAACTGTGATAACTGTTCTACAACATATGGTGATATATGTTAATATCTATTATCCACCAAATATGGATAAAACTTGTTAATGTAGTAAACCGTTTAATTAAACAAGAACCGATGTAAAATAGATTTTATTAAAACTTTTAAGTCTTCCATCTTTGCAACTATCATAAGAAACTAAATATTCCCATTAGTTAAAGGAAAAAATTAAACTTTATTTCATCACTATTTTAGTGGTGGAATAAGGGTAATCCAATTAATTGTGTCAACTAAAAATTACGAAAGATAGAGTCTATATTAATTAGACTAGGCCATTCATTAGACTAGATTTGATTACATGATATAAATATTATTAGAGCGATTCATAAGTTGATGTATTGATAAATTGGTTCACAATTCTGTTCAAAAACTTCGTGCGATGCAAATGCGCTATATTTGCCTACTATCATGCAGTATATGCATGACTACAATAATCTTTTTTGGTATTAGAGAAATTTATGACACACAAAAAAAATAAAGGGTGGTTTGTAGACCGCTAAATATTTTTCAAAGATGAGATATGAATACGTATGTTTTATTTAACCGAATTGAATAAATACGCAAATAAAACTTTTTTTTGCAAGTTGTTTTCGTTCGCACCCTTCCAGCATATCAATTTGCTTCATGGAAAATAGGTCATTGATTATTATAATGCCGTCCTAATATTGATTAATTGAAAAGATCTTTATTCTTGCAACTAATTGTATACAATACAATATGTTATGTACTGATACGATAATATTACCTCTATACTAATAACATAAAAGGATACATAAACAAATACTAACAACGTAAAATTTAATATCTGTTTCATTTATTGATTAAACTAATTCCAGAACACTTATCTTAATTTCATATTGGCACACACAGTTTCATGAATTTGAATTTAGTTAAAGGTGCAAATCGCCTTTTATTTATGTCTATTTTATCATATATTTACGTACCGATTCAACTTTTTGTTTTTGATGTTAGTTTAACTGTCCTTGATTTCATTCATTCATATCATGTCATATTATTTCGCTTGTTAAGTAAATCAGAAATTTGAGAGTCTTTTTTAAATAAAAAAAATGTTAGCAATTTTTTAAAATGGATACATTTCGTCACCCAAGTATTGGAGTGCATCCACTTTTTGCTATTTCTATAAAATATATGATTTTGTAAGGTGCACTATATGATTGCTGAGATGCCACTGCGACCAAGTCCGAACAAGATGAAAGTGAACTGAAAATTCAGTCTGTATTTCACGCTAAATCCATCACTGGTAACATAGTATCAAAATTGGTTTACTCCATATCTAATGAAACTGTACCTTTACGATAGTAACGTGACAAATTAATATTTACCGTTAAATTTTCAACATCGAATTCAAAATTTCGTTTTTCGTGCCCAACAAGCACAAGTGCGCGAATGTGCGACAAATGACGGTCAATCAAATAAATGATCTTGAAAAAGAGAAATATAATAACGACTTAAAACTGAAACTGCAATATAAAATCGATAAAAATAACGACAAAAATCGTACAAAAGACACCATTGGGAATATTTCATTCGATATGCAAAATGTTTTTGCGCTCCCTAAGGCTAATGTGCCCAACTTCTATTACAAAGGAAAATTAAATGTACTCAATTTAATAGCAAATTGTATGGTGAATAAAAACAACTTACTGTAGGATACAGCATTAAATGAAGAACGCGCCAGATGCCATATTGGCTGCACCTTAGTAAAAACTATAAACGAAATAGTCTACGATAATCTGGATATAAAACATCTTATTCAGAGGTTCCGCAAAATCGAAACAGCATTACGTCATTTTCTTTGGTTTATTTCATGAAGGATAAGCCATAAATAGTATCGATTGGACACAAGTTTTGTGAAGCTGGTCATGGAAACACCCAAGAGGTGGATTTTATCCATATTCTTATTGAAGGAAAACTTAGATACTCCGACATGTATAGCCCTGTATTATTGATTAGATCTCTTAAACCGATTAAGGACAAACTGGTTTTGATTCAAATGGAAAAAGAATATCTTGATTTTCAGAAATACAGTCAGTCATTTTCATACAACCTAGTACCATACTCCCAAGTAAAACATCTTCAAGTATAATCGACTTCAATGCAATATGAGATTGAAACAGTACACATTCAGAAGGATTTACGAGCTAAATATATAGTAAACAAAACTATGAAGGATGTATTAGATAAAAAAATCAGCCCTATTTCGCGAAAACCTGTTATGATCCAAGGAAAAAAGATGGACATCGCTTCTATATCTTTTTTTCTATCTTCTTTTTTGACGTATTTTTACTTGTAAAATGTAAATGGACTTAATGTCTAATATTGGGAAAAAAATTAAAAATTATATAATGATATTGTGTTAATTTATACTTTCAGATCTTGTTTTCTTCAGTTTTACTTTTCTGGACTCCAATACACAGGTCACGATTTATTGAGCGAATAATTTGAAATAAATTTTATTTAAAATATTAAATATCTTGTGCTGATATTTTTGAGAATATTAAGTGTTAACGTTTAAAGTTCAAGTATTAAATGTTTAAAAATGTCACAGGGCCTTTAGTGATATAAAGAAGCAGTTGAACATAAATCTTTTTTAGGAAGATCTTTTACGTCAACTAATGAAGAAAACATTACTAAAGTTATACAAACATCTACATTTGTGGCAAAATAATTTATGCTTTTTTCATCACATATCCACTAAATATGGCACCGTGTAACTTTTCTTTGTTTCTTCGTTTGAAGCAACTATCTCGTAGACGCCGTTTTGAGTACATATAAGTCATTCTATGAAAGAAAGAAGTTGAGCTTAAAAAAACGGTTTTAAACACTCGATAAAACGTTGAAATAATTCTATTACATTAAGAGGGGATTCAAAAAACAATGTTTAATCAAGACACGCTATTTGGACTTACCATAAAAGTACAAATATAGAACTTATACGAGTTGGAAGATTATCAAAATAAAAGTAAATGCTATGTCGGCTTAAAATTCATGGATGTATATTTAATGTCTGTCTAATTATGATATATGAACATTATTTATAGAATTAATTGATTTTCTTAGAATATACAGCAAAAATTTCAATGTGTCCTTAATTTTATCATAAAGTAACTAAAGCAAGTATACAAATGTCAGTTTTATGAGGCTATCAAAAGAATTTCTGATAATAATTGCGGAGAGAAAAGTAATAAAGATCTCCGGACATAGCTTAGAGATAATTAAAAGAAAAATGTTTCTGAAATGGTCTATATGAGAAGGTAGGAATTAATTTATATTAATTTTCACTAATTATATTGAGTTGTATTGGGCAAATATTTTTTTGTTTCCTTAATATTACATCTATATTATATTTTATGTAGCCTGAAGTATTTGCCGTTACGGTTAAGGGCAAATTTATTCGGTAAAAAGATATATTAATGATATGTTAAAACACCGAAGTGATTTTAACTGAGAATATCGAAAACAGAATGGAAGGCTATCTAAGAATATATTAGCATGAGCTTATAACAATTATATTAATATTGCTAATAGTCAGCAAAATACGTGTTGAGAGATCGAAAACAGTATATTCGATGTTATGTGAAATACCATGAATTTCTGGAACTAGTCAGTAGGAATTCATAACAAATTGCAATTATTAAAGCAATATTTTTCTGTTTATGCCATATCTTAGATATAAAAAAAACGGTTTTTTGCTGTATATTCAAAATTATATGAAACTATTTTTGTGTCTGATGGATGGGATGGATTGAAATTACAGTGCGCATTGTTTTGATTGAAATTTTAATAATGATATATATTTTTGTTCAGCCCTCCCGAGATGTCCATCAATTATACCATTTCTTTGGTGTTTTTTTTATATTGCGCGATTTGTATTTGGCTTTTCTATTTTAGACTATTTCACTAAAAGTTCTAAATGTATTCATTTTACATAGTTCTTTTAGTTTCTCCGCCTTATTCTGATCAGTTTAACGTTTGGCACTGCAAATAACACTTTTATTCAATAACTGTATATTCAGGACGTTTTATAAGTGAAATCTAAGGGACACCTATATGAAGATATTTAAAATATTGTTAAAATTTCTTAATGATTGATTTTTTTTTTAATTTCTTTGGCAGCTTAGCAGTTTATGGAATATTTGAATCATTTGTTGATGAGAGATACCCGTGGAAATAAAGAATTGCAAAAACAAGCATTTTTTATTAGACGCCTGAAAATGATACTGATTTTTGTATAGTCTTACATTTGTCATTTTTACCTCCATGACATGGAGAAACATCATTTCGTGATACATAATTACATGTAGTGATAATGATTCGAGGGGACATGAGATAACGTGCAGTTACTGAACCCCTTACATCCACGGAAATGTAATTAATCGTTTATGGTTGAGATGTCAATAAGCAGGTTATGTCACCGAACGGCATATACGTAATATTAGAAGCATTCATTAGTTCCAAGATCATTTTGTCAACGCTTTACGGCACTGCAATATTACAACATGGCAATTAACAAATCACCTATACACTATAGATCAAGTGATAATAAGTATTAGTGGTAGTTAGCAACAGTTTAAGTAGGGTAGACTGGGTACGGTTATGACAATTTTTATTTGATCGTCCATAATTTTGTTAGTATGCCAGTTAACTGGAAGAAAGATGTTTTTATAGTAAAGTGTATATTTGTCTACGTATAAATACTAAAATGTTGTTCCTAAGTACAATGGTAACTCATAGGTGCAAATTAGAAAAACAGAAAAAAATGTCGCAACCGACCACACCCCAGGGCCGGTTGTGACAGTGCACATACACCAAAATGGTCTAGAATCACTTTTATTGCAAGTAATATCTAACATAAGGCAAAAAAGTCTTCTTCAGAAAAAATTTAACATTGACCTAACAAAAAAATAAAATCTGGAAACACGTTAATCGCTTATAAGGCATTGTAGTATCTATAGTTATTATCACAGTCTTCATATTGCAATCAGTTAAAAAAGTTAACTAAAATTTCTAATTATACATTAAAATAAAATGTATAATTAGAAGGTAAATGTGTCAAAATACAAAACAAATATTAGTAAATACTTTATCAAAATCAGTGAAACGAAAAGCTGAAAATGTCTTCTTCAAGAAAAAATAAACATTTGTGTAAGAATCAACATACAACATCAAAAAACAGAAGAAATCTAAGGTTGATTCTTAGTTCATTTTATCCATTTTTTGTCAGCCCTATAAAATGTGCCTACACAAACCATACAGAAATACTCTTCTTCATTCGATGACGGTGGTGATGTCTTCCTTTTCTTTGCTTTGTTTTTTCTTTTTCCTTTGTTTTTTTCTTTTGGTTCAGTAAGATTTTTTCGTTTTCTGCTTAACCTTCAACTGTTTTTCTTTTTTTTTAATATTCTTGCTTGACTGCCTCTTTTTCAGACGTATCTGTATAAATGGTCGACTTTTTGGTTCTGGAACCTCTTGTTTTTTTTGGGAAGCCTTTGGAAACGGCAGAACAAATTCAGGTAAAAAAACAGGTGGCGTGGCTAAGGATGACGCAGTTGACTTCGACTTCGACTTATTTGGCCAGGTTTTTGGGTTAGCCCGCAGGCTCCTACCCGTTTCCAGTCGGCTTTGACCCTATATGGGCACTAATTTTAAGGTGGTCTCTTTTTGACCCAGGAGGTTGCCTAGCAGGTTGGCATAGATAGTAAGAGAAGAAAGAATAGTGTTTTAGATGAAGTCCTGGTGAACTTCAGAGGTTAATACGAAAGAAAAAAGAAAATGAAAAATTTTGCTTTTTCCCCGTCAGAGAATGACAGGTGTTCTGTCTGAACAGCCGATCGATCGAGAGTGATCTTTCCACTGCCAAACCACGAACAGGATTATAAGTCGTCGAAGCGGTCTTATGCAAGCCGGGTATCGAATGTTCGATACCGTTATGCTTGCGGCCCGTATGGGATTTTGGGGCATTGCGCTAGATTACCCGGGAAATCCGGGTAAATTGTCCGGTATAGACCGGACTAGCGGGTTTTCGCTAAATTTCGCCGCTTGGACGAATTTAGCGTAGATTTGGGAATGAAATTCGGAGACCGGGGGAGCACCGGTCTCTCTCGTGATCTGGTTATTCCGAACATACCAAAGTGCGTTTAGTGCCATACGCAAGGTTTTGTTCTGGAATATTTGAAGTTTTTTAGCCGCCGTAGGCGCCAAAAAACGATAGTAGGTAATAAGACCGTATAAGTATACGGATCTTATCATAACTTTATAGAAAAGAATTTTAACTTTCAGGGAAAGGAGACCTAGATACATGGCTTTTTGCCGCCACGGGATTGGCACTTTGTCAACCAGCAATCTGGCTTCGCTTGGAAAGCGATTTCTGGAGAAAATAATCGCCTGGGTCTTTTTAGGATTGACCTGCAGGCGCCATAATTTAAGCCAGGCAACGGCAGCGTTAAGCTGCCGCTGCAGTCGGTTATGAATAACCGAGGTGGAACGTGACGTTGAAAAGAAAGCAGTGTCATCCGCAAAGAATGAAACACTGACGTCACGGAAATGAGGGAATTTGGCCAAGTAGATGTTAAACAAGGCCAGTGACAGGGGAGAACCTTGCGGGACTCCCGACTCAATAGGTTTGCTCGTGGAGAGGGTTGATTTAATTTTAACTTGAAAGGCTCTACCTTTCAGGAAAGAATTTATTAGCATGGTTAGGTCCCCCGGGAAACCTAATTCGAGCACCTTAAAAATAAGTTCCTCGTGCCATACTTTATCGAAGGCTTTGGAAAGGTCTAAAAAGACAGCGCCGAGAGGCTTACCCGACCTGAAAGCCTGATTGATTTCGCCAGCTAATCTGGCTGTCTGTTGCAAGGACGAAAGTCCTCGTCTGAACCCAAACTGCTCGTTTGGTATGATACCATTGCTGTCGGTAAAGTCATTCACTGCAGAGAGAATGACTTTTTCGGCTATTTTTGAAAGGGTATTTATGAGACTGATGGATCTATAATCCGAAGCCGAACTGGAGTTCGGCTTCTTGGGAATCACAGCTATAAAAGCGTGTTTCCATGATTTGGGGAAGTATTGCAACTTGCAATACTTGCATTGAATACTGCGACTTGCTTACTTGGCAATTTTCGGAGCAGGCATACTGTGATGCCATCGCTTCCGGGGGCTTTACGGGGTGAAAAACTTCGAATAACAGCCGTGACTGACTTTGGAGATACGAGGTAGTCCCGTATAAACGTGGGCTTTCGGTCATCCGTGTTTGAACAACATCGGAGACCGCCTAATCTCGATCTTCCTGAGCCTCGGGCAGCCTCGGGTTCGTCATTTGGAGTCTAAAAGACTCCGCCAGCAGCTCGGCCTTCTCCGAATCGGAGACAGCATGATTGCCATCATCCGACCTTAACGGCGGAATGTCCCTGCGGGACTTCCCCGTCAACGATCTTGTCAGATGCCAGATCTACCTCAGATTCGACGTGTCAACAGAGAGAAGCAGGTTATCCCACTTCTCGTTTCTGTATGACTTCGTCTTCTCTTTGGCTTCTCTGATCGCCCGATTTACCCGACTTCTATCCTCTCGAGAGGGGGTAGCCCTGGCCTTCTTCACCAGGCGATTTTTTCGCCCGGAGAAGATTTTTCAGGTCAGTCGGGAGATCGGAAGTTAGCCGCTGCTGATAAGACGGTCGAGGCTTCGTGGCTAGGCTGAAAGCCTTCAGGATATCCTCTGTCAGTTTACCGACAGCAAGATCGAGCTGCTCCGGGTCAAGAACCCGGGGTATTGGATTGGTAGAATGAAGTGCGGATTGGAAAACCCTCCAATCCGTCACGAAATATGATGGCTTGAACGGCGCACCTAAGAGTCGGGCGTCTCCCAGTTCGAAAAGAACGGGAAGGTGGTCTGAGTCGAGCTCGTGCAGAACCGACGTGGCATTCGCTCTTGGGACACCCTTCGTGATGAAGAGGTCTATGACTGATCCGGCGTGACCCGGATAGTCATAATGGGTGGGTTCGTCAGGATAATTGACGATACACCCGAGCGAGAAACATAACCGTTCGAGGGTCGCGCCACGAGAATTCGTGTTGCGACAACCCCAGAGCGTGTTATGGGCATTGAAGTCGCCGCCAGCAATAGGCGGCGTCACTTCGAAACAGGGCAGTGTAATCAGCCCGCAACGGAGGTACGTTGCCTAGCTGATACACGGAATGGAGGATTAAAGGTCGGTCTGCTAGCTTGACAAAAATGGAAGTTATTTCCAGATTGGCGAGATCTGGTTTAAGAAGTTTTGTATGCCGGAGATTGCTTTTGATGAGAATCAACGTGCCGCCACCACGGTCGTTGATTCTATCGTCCCGAATTACGTGGTAATTCGGGACGCTGAATCGGATGAAGGGTTTTAAGAAAGTCTCATGTATAAGGGCGACGTCGATGTTATGCTCTGTCAGTACGTGAACAAGTTCCTCCTTCTTGTCACGCACTGAGTTAGCATTCCAGGAGATTATTTTGAGGGAAGCTGGTTTAACAGCCATTGAAATTTTGGAAATATTGTTAGAATTAGGCTTGGAACAGACCCATGAAATTCTGGGCCATTTGGCCCATCAGCTGTGAACAGACAGTTTTCGGGTCAAATTGGGCCGGGCCAATTTGTGCCGGAGCACTGCGCTGATTGCGCTGAGACCCCCACACAAAGGTGGATGTGGGGGTTGGGGTGGTTTTCGCGGATTTGGAATCTTTTGGCTGAGGATTAGCCTTTTGTGGGTGTTGTGAGGAAGAAGCCTTCACAACACCTCTAATGGGGCGTTTTGGGCATTTTTTGTAATTGGCAGTGTGATCACCGCCAAAATTACAGCGAAAGCCCGGGGTAGTGCGGGGCTTTTTGCAGCCTTTAGCTGCATGAGCCTCGCCGCACTTCATGCACCTGGGAGGTGCTCTGCACTTTCGTGCAGTGTGGCCATAAAGTTGGCAGTTGAAGCACTGCCCAACTTCGCCACTAGATTTTTGGGATTTCACCTTTATATTTTGGTGAAGGAAATATTTAAGGTTGAAAATATTAGTTTCGGAATTGGGGATTGTAATTGAAACCATGGCCATAGGACTTTTGTCCTTTCTTTTAAATCGATCAACTCGGGTGGGATGATAGCCCAACTCGGTCAATTCTGATTTCATTATCGGGTATTGATCCGGCGAGACCACAAATCAATACCCTGATATTTCTTTCACTGGGACTTAAGAAAGTATGAAAGGGGTACTTGCGTTCATCGAGCAATTTTCTAATCGCTCGAAACGCATCAGGAGATTTGGGATGAAACATTATCCCTTCTGGTTTGGTGGTCGTATGACCGAAATCGATATTATGGGATTTTAAGATGCGGACTACTTCGAGATAGGCCGATTTATCGTAAAGTACGATATCAAGAGCCTTTTTGTCTTTGGCCGAAAAACCAGATTTACCGGCAGAATTTGTCGGTTTCTGGTTGGCCTTAAGTTGGGCTATCTGGGGAGCCTGGATGGATGATGTCGAGGCTCCCTGAGAAAGAGACGGGGGAACCACCGCCCGTTTGTCAGAGAGAACTGGAAAGTTCTCATCGTCAACGGGCGGCGGAGTGTTTCGACGTTTGCGTTTAGACGCAATCGTCTGAAACTCAGACTCGGAGGTCGATGAATGGCCTCCTCGCACATTTCCGAATCGCGGGTGGAACCGCCCTCATTCGCGCGCGCAAGGGTTTTACGGCGTCGCGACTTCGACTTCTTATTCTTCTTTCTTGAAGCCGTCTGCTTCTCTTCACGTCACGCCACTATTACCCCTACTACCTATGATCGACTATCGAGAGAGCTCCCGAAAGACGTCCGTACTCTCTGACTGCCAAACATAGTATATTCGACGCAGTTGACTGAACATTGCTTGAATTTCGAATTGAAGGATTGTCCAATAAGGAAGTTGAAGGTGGCGGTATTTCTTTCTATTCTCCAGCGTCAGGGTTTGGTTCGTCTGTTTCAAAGGATGGTGAAAAGCCAAATTCTTATGATAGAAGCGGCGGTATTTCACTGTCAGCTGCATTATTGATTTTTCCAGTGTAAGGGTTTGGTCTGTCCGTTACAAAAGATGGTGCTGCAGCATTGTTATCTTCAGTGTCAAGGATTGGTCTGTCCGTTACAAAAGATGGTGCAAAGTCAATTTATTGGAATAAATTCCGATTATACGGTTAAATACCCATTTTGCAAAAACCAGCCTGAATGTTCGCTAGTGTGAAAGCCAAAGGCATAGCAGTTTTGATAATATCTGGTAATATCGTAGATTGTCATTATTTTTCCAGTGACTCCACATCCATCAATCTCAAGCAGTATTTACAGCTTTTTTTAAAGGTCCGAAGACAGATCGATCCAAGGGCTGCAGTTTGTGTGAACAGTGTGGAGAAAATGAAAGCAAAGTAATTCCATTTTCTTTACAAAAACTCAGTGTATTAATATGAGTATGCAAAGAATGGTTATCCAGTACTAGCAAGACTCTATGCGTTGTAGAAGCATTAGAGAATTTCTTAAAATGTTCGAGAAATATTCTTAACGATGCATCTTGCATTCAGCCTGAAGGATTTGCAGTCCCAAAAGACCCTACTGGCCCGTCTCTAATAAAATGATCGTGATAGCGAACCCGTGGAAATATAAATAAAAGAGGAATACTATTGTCCAAGGCGTTTACTGCAAAAGCAACCGTGACTAATGGCCTCATTCAGCTGAAGTAAGAGCTCTCACTTGCCGTATGCTACGTCTTGCTACTACTTTATCAGGTTTGTGGGCGGTAGTGACACCTGTTTCCTCAACATTATATATATCCTGTGGCTCATATGTGTGTCTGTCCATAACAATTTGCAAATTATCATAAAAAGTTTCCACATTTGTTTTATTAAAGCTTGTTGCTCTTGAAAGGCTAGTAGCTTGAGCTACATACAATGAAGGATTTCTATTCATAAAAGAATGAAACCATTTATCACCAACTATTTCATTCTCAAGCCAAGAGACATGTCTCTTCAGAAGTTCTCTCATTGAATTTAGTAGTAAGCTCAAAAGCTCACTTCCGTATCTCTTTCAGAGAAAAGTCGAACACTTTTCGACCACTTTATTATGACCAACATATCCTATGCTGATGCTGTCTTCATTGTGGCCCGCACCGGCTCCATCGCGTCTACGAATGTAAGGAACAAAAAGTCCCGCGTTTCACTTCTTTATAAGCGTCTTCATATTTTGTTATGTCACCCTGCCTTCTTTCGGTCTTCAACATTTTTCTGGACATCTAAAAGCAAAAAAAAAATACTTATATCCCCAGAAAATATGTCACAACCGTACCCAACGTACTTCGCAAAAAAATAATCGCCATGATAATACAAAATAATCTACGTACAAAGTAATCACTACTATTTAAATACTAATATTTAATAACAATTAAAAACAATTATTAAAAGAAATTGAATAAAAATACTTACTTTTGAGTGTTAAAAAGTAATATAGGCCTCTGCTAACGTTAATGTCGCGCGATAGCTGACGCAATAATGTGAAACATGTTCAGACAGGCAAGCCGCTCTTCTCTACCTTGGCATCCTCGCCGTATTCTTTTTAGTTTCGGCATAATGGAGTGTTTAAAACGCGGGTACAATTTTTTGAATGGATTTTTAACTGAAAAATTTGATTAAATTTTTTTATTTTGATCTGTTTTCGCGTTTTTAGATTATCTAAAATTTGGACGTGGGGTTTTAGAATAACTTCTCTACTTTTAAAAACAGTATTTCTGATAAGAAATTGAAATAATATAGATTTGCAACTAATGTTTTATTTCTTGCCCTAGATTATTTGGATATGAGTATTTTCGTATCTGAAGAACTCACTGAGAGCCAAAATAGGTGTCATAAAAATTTTGAATATAGTCAAAATTTTAATATAAATGATAGTTATTTTGTCGTGGTGTTATATATAAGACTTAGTGGTCTGTGCGAAAAATATTTAATGCATTTAAATTGAATGATAAATTCAAGAGCAAAGTAGCTCATAAGCAAAGTAGGTCCACTAAATCTGCTTGTGTAAACAAAAGCATGGTCGGCATTTAAATAATGTCATTTTTATAATATAATTTATGATGAATGTAACGAACATAATTCATAATTATTTATCGTAATATAATGCATAATGAACATACTGAATATAAATATCATTGTATCTTAAATCTTTCGTTTTTTTTATGTCAACATCGTGTTATTGCTATCGGTAAGCTCTATAATGACACTACAGTGTGTTTATAAAGATGAAATTTCTCCTCCAGTTATTGAAGGTCTGAATAGCATTATCTATATTTTTCATAAAAGTGAAAGTCCTCTGATAATTTTAACGCGATTATATTGCATCTATATGACTTTGATTAAGATTTTATGTTGTTTTAGGTTGTACCATTCAATTAAATTTTCTTTAAGTTAAATTTGAACGCTATCATAATATAAATTATTCTTACAGGAAGAGCAGAGTAGAACCCAATCATTTAATTTTATTATTTTAATTATATTTTTGGGTGTGGATTTAACATTTTTGTTTTGAATCAATAAGTACGTTATCGAGAAAGCTAAAATGAGCGGAAAAATTCGTCGCATTACCACACCCACTTATCTAATGTTCATTTTTTAATTAATAACAGATCAGAGGTAGTCGTACTGCTTTCCATCACAGAAAAAAAATCAAATTAGACTTTTACCATACCATCTTTATGATTGGACAAAGCTTTATCAAAATAAATATCTTGTCGTTTTTTACTTTCATTTCTTTTACGGTAAGTGGATTGGCATTGTGTCTGTTTAGTCAAAAATAAAAGCTGAATTAGGTCCTTGAGAGGGAAGGTAAAAATTGAGATATTATCGCTGCTAGTTTATTGTAATATGAATTATTGGTGATGGTGCAAAATATGTAATAATTGAACTAAAGTATATTGATTTTTTTTTGGTACAATTTAAAAATTTGACTTTGTAAACTTTCATCAAGATACACCGTAATTTACATTCTGTCTAACGTTTAACAGTTTGATTTGATATTAATATACAGGGGAATTAAACAAGTATAGTATCTAGTATACATATTTCAATTATTCCGAAAATACGCTCAATATATGATATATCCTGAATACAACTTAAAAACTGATGCACTTTGATAATGCACTGCAACTGATGCACTACTCCTTTACCATATGTCTCTATATGAGATTGGAAAAATTATGATACAAGTTTAATAAAAATACTTTTTTGTTTAAATTTTGACTTTATTATTTTATTTTCCATCAAGTAGAAGCCAATAATAATTCAAAATATTACATGATACAGAAAACGATTTCAAAATTGTGTTTAAAAATGTTTACATCATGTTGGTAAGTATTTTTGTTATGCTCCCAAGCTATGCAGTATTCTTATGGTTATGTTATAAGTGTTAAATTGTCACAAGTTACTCGACCTCGTTCTTTAGGTCAATTATTTCAAAAAAGAAGAATGTTTAAGTTTTCGTGAAATAGAGCGACGATTGAAAATTACGGCTTCTGTTGTTCAGAGGGCCTTGGGCTAACCTACATATGCCTATCTTCTTACATGTAGGTCGACGGTTTAAACAGCCCGCCAAAAATTTCCTATACATAGGTGGCGCCACAACATAAAAACCAGCTGTGAGGGAGCCCGTGCGTCGGTAGTAAAAGCAGCTTTAGGATAGTGTTCCATTGTAATAGATTTACCAACAATCCATTTGCCTCTATAGTTCTAAACAAAAATATTCAGGGATCTGAAACAGTTCGTTGTAATAGATTTACCAACAATCAATTTGCTTCCATAGTTCTAAACAAAAATATTTAGGGAACTGAAACAATTCGTTGCAATAGATTTACCAACAATCCATTTGCCTCCATAGTTCTAAACAAAAATATTCAGGGGACTGTAACAATTCATTGTAATAGATCTGCCAATAATCCGTTTGCTTCCACAATGCTCAAGAAAAGAAAAAGGGGTAATTACGAATTTTGAATGGCAGAAGAAAATAATATTGTTGCTGCGGAACGACAACAACATTGTCACAATGTGTTCCAATTATTTAGGCTTCAAGCCCATTCATATTCTGAAGATATACCCACAACGTGACAAAAAGATTGTTCAAATTGAACAACCATATGTCGTCAAAATATATAATGCGAATATGGGCGGCGTATGTCGCTGTTATGAGAACATAAGCCTTTATCGTACTTCACATACACTAATTGTTTAGTGTATTGATATGGCCGTGCAAAACGATTGGCAAATACATAAAAAAAATAAAGTTGCCATGGACTATTTATATTTTAGAAGGAATGTAGCTATAGCACTTCTTCAGCAGAATAAAATGCCATATAGCAGTTCTAAGGGAAGTCTAAATGAAAATATGAATATTTATTTATATTTCTGTTGTTGGTCTTCATGGCAAATGCATACCACAATGTTGCATACCACACATAATCATTTCATCTAAAATTATTATTAGTTATATAGCACAGTATGTTAATGTCCTATATGTAGCCCTGGCCTGTCCAGGTCCCATAGGGCTCTGGTTCATCTGTAATATTTTTTTATATTCTATATCCTTAAAATGAATTAAAAAATAGAAAAAATCCCTTGTTTTTAAAAAACTGTTTCCAGGCATATTTGGGTTAAGGATTAGAGTTATACACAAGTACATGGTTCTGGTCGTTCTAGAAATATCCAAGGACTTGACGAATGACATTTTAGACTTCTTTTTTTACAAATCGAAATAAAAATATCTGACAAATGTATCATGATTTTGTTGCAACTACAGCATCGCTGTTATTCGACATTTATTTAATTTACCTATATGTGCTTATTATCCTTATTGGGTGCTTTCAATTACAGCGCACTGTAAGACGCACAATTTTGAATAGCGCCGAGAAAATCGAATATGATGTGGAATATAATAATCTCTCTAGGTATTGTTGAACATGGATTATATGCTTAGGAAATAGGTCATTCCTAGTGTTATCTACATAGTGTATATCATTGTTAGGCTGTTAATAAAAATCTCATCTTTTCGCAAAATAATGCCAGCTCGTTAACCAGTGTAGTTTTTCGAATAGTGGCATTCGACTGGTAAGCGAGATGTTACCACTGATTGAATTTACTGAAATTTACTACTCATAGAACATGTATGGGAAAGAATTGGTTGAATTCTTGAGCGATTGTCACGGCCTTGAACAAATTTAAACAAACCGGACTCATATGTTCAATGAACAGGAGATAACTTGCCACACAAAGAGACCCATATCTCTTAGAGTTAGATAATGTAATAATAGCAGTGGTAAACCTGATTTGTCTTATTTTTTTGCTTAAAGAACCAGAGGGGTAAATAAAGTGATGAGTGGCGTAGCGTTTTACCTCTCAATACTGTCAACTTTCTTTTTGGAAATGAGGCAGGCCAACATCTGATGCGGTTTCAATACCCTTTTGACCTTTCTAGAGTCATTTGGTGGTCCGTTGCAATTCTTTACATGAACCGGATTTTTGTAATGCGTTTTGAAAAAAAGTGAGAGCAATTTCGAGCAATGGTGCGGTATTATTTCAGAGTTGAGCATAGTATCATTATATCGTAGTGAGTATGGAAAATGTTATTTCTGGCTCTGAAGTGATATTTCCGGGTGCTACTCAAAAATCCAAGACTCGTCACCAGTAATGACACGTTCCAGAAAATGAGGATAATTTTCAATCCACCATAAAGAGTCCAGGCATGTTTTCGTCCTGTAGTCCTTTGGATCCTGCGAAAGGTTTTTTTCGGAATCATTTCCACGGAGGGTTCCTTCGTCCCAAATTTATTGGTCAAATTTTGATGAAAGGTTGTGTAATTCAATTTCAAGTCTTCCCTGATCATTATGTCAATCGATGATCACGGCATAGCAATATTTTCATAGCTTCTTGCAGTTAAGGGCATTTTGCTGCGAGGTTCATCTTCAATCGACTCTAGGTTTTCTGGTAAATACCTTAAACCACCTAAAAATTGAGACTCTTGACAAAATACAGTATTAATAGGCCTGTTAAAGTTTTGCAAAAGTTTTAGTCGCGCTGTACCCAAATTTGAAACAAAACTTCGTTGCGGTGCAAGCGCATCGTTGATCGAGATTGTCGTAACTCCTTTTCAGAACGCGCTAGAAAAATCCGGCCAACGAAAAAAATTGCTATGGAGCACCAAATGTCAGTAGGGAGTGCATACTCATATCAAAGACGCATCAAATGTTGTCAACCTCCCCTCCAAAATGAAAGCAAACGGTGTTACCCTATAAGTCTAATTACCATATTTATACACCTCGTATAAGTGGTATTTTTTGAATTTTTTGTTGTTATATTATACCGTCATGCTATACAAAAAATATAAAATGTTTCCAATAACAAAATTTTTTAGCGTATCGATTTCACTTTGTCTTGTAAAGCTTGAAATTCATTTCAATTTGTCTCCTATTAGTTTTTTCTATTCCAAATTTAACTTATTGTTATTAAGGAAATTATCTATATGTTTTTTGCATGTTGTGAGTATGTTGGGTCTATGATCTAAATTACCACGTAACAAGCATTGTTAATGTAAATTTCTGTTGAAGAAATCATTAATATTTCTTGTTAGAATGTTCAATATATTAGGTACCAGAAAATAATTTCATCTTTGCGGGTGTATGGGTGATTGACATTAGTGGTACGCTCATAGGGTAGGCCGTAACTGTTTGGTATTTTGATAAATATTTTTGCAAGTGAATGTAAGCTAAATATTTTCTAGGATTTTAAATGTTACACTTGTAGCTTTTTAATGTTTCAAATTTTTATTATAAATTTTGCTCCACATATGTTTCGCCTTGTTAGGGCTTTCTCAAGAATTTAACAAAGTGGAACATAAATGTTTGAAACATTAAAAAGCTACAAGTGCATCATTTAAAATCCTAGTATTCGTAAAATGTTTCACAATGAATCAACTGCGGAATCCATAAACATTATTAAAGATTTTCTGTTTGTTATACATTACGTTTATAATATACCTATATTAATTATTTTATTTATAACAGCCAAAAATTAGAAGAGTTACATATGTTCAATATATTAGGTACCAGAAAATAATTTCATCTTTGCGGGTGTATGGGTGATTGACATTAGTGGTACGCCCATAGGGTAGGCCGTAACTGTTTGGTATTTTGATAAACATTTTTGCAAATGAAGGTAAGCTAAATATTTTCTAGGATTTTAAATGTTACACTTGTAGCTTTTTAATGTTTAAAATTTTTATTATAAATTTTGCTCCACATATGTTTCGCCTTGTTAGGGCTTTCTCAAGAATTTAACAAAGTGGAACATAAATGTTTGAAACATTAAAAAGCTACAAATGCATCATTTAAAATCCTAGTATTCGTAAAATGTTTCACAATGAATCAACTGCGGAATCCATAAGCATTATTAAAGATTTTCTGTTTGTTATACAATACGATTATAATATACCTATATTAATTATTTTATTTATAACAGCCAAAAATTAGAAGAGTTATATATGTTCAATATATTAGGTACCAGAAAATAATTTCATCTTTGCGGGTGTATGGGTGATTGACATTAGTGGCACGCTCATAGGGTAGGCCGTAACTGTTTGGTATTTTGATAAACATTTTTGCAAATGAAGGTAAGCTAAATATTTTCTAGGATTTTAAATGTTACACTTGTAGCTTTTTAATGTTTCAAATTTTTATTATAAATTTTGCTCCACATATGTTTCGCCTTGTTAGGGCTTTCTCAAGAATTTAACAAAGTGGAACATAAATGTTTGAAACATTAAAAAGCTACAAGTGCATCATTTAAAATCCTAGTATTCGTAAAATGTTTCACAATGAATCAACTGTGGAATCCATAAACATTATTAAAGATTTTCTGTTTGTTATACATTACGTTTATAATATACCTATATTAATTATTTTATTTATAACAGCCAAAAATTAGAAGAGTTACATATTTGTATATGCTCTCTGAAATTTTATGAGTGCAAAGTATGCAGTCCCATTACAATGCAATTCCAACGAAAAACAATACAACAACCTCAAAGATATTTTATGTCAACAAAGGTGCTTTGCTAATTTTAAATAAAAAGATTTTTGATTTTTATATGCGTTGCCTTTGGGAAAATTAATGACGTTTTATGGGCAGCTGCTGAATCTGATTTTTTTTAGTGAGACTATAGAAGAGCTATCAAGTGAGTTTAATTTACCTTGGTCAATATTACAAGAGCATTTACATAAATTTGGAAAAAACAAGGAAAACAGCAAGGCTAATCGCTCAAATACGTATTGTTGAAATTCACTGTTATAACGTCGAACATTTCTAGAATATGTGGTAAAGAAATGCATTCTACATGATAATTTTAAAAGCAAAAGTCAATTACTTTTCCTAATATTTCTAGGAAATTTGTTCAGTTTCCTTCTTCAACTTCTATCAGGTTTACACCCAATTAGTTATAAATTTAATGAGTTTGTTCAAAGGTTGCATAATGTAGTTTCAACATAATATATTATATCTTTCTTTATTTTTACTTTAGTAATAATTTAGTCATTATATCTAAATTTTGCCAATGTTGTGTTTTGACTAGTTTAATTTTTAGATTCGCAGGTTAACATGATTAGTCTAGAAGCATCGAAAATTAGCATAGAAAGTTTCCAGGTTTACTATTATATTATGCGGAATTTTAATGATGTATGACTCTGTTATCGTTCTTGTGTTTGGTCTTTTCTCTAAGAACGATATAATTGGAAAGACATTTCATAGCCAATTGTCAGTAAAAATTAGGTTTTGATTATATGGCTGACATGTATATCAATTATCTTGAAACTGCTGTTTTTTTGGTAAAATATTTGGAGATCAAGCAGATCAATGTAAAAGACGCCCTTCGAAAAGTTTCACGAAATCTAACGCTACCCTTACTAGATGGCATTCTTAGGAATGTCGGTTGGTGATATTTCGGAATTTCCTGAATAAGCCGATCGACAGCGGTCTTACCACTATATAAGGATGATTCAGGAGGAAATCTCAATATTTCAGCTATATATTGAAGGGCCGAAAATTAATTTCTATAAATTTCTATTAACAGGGATCCTACTACACTTGAAGAAATTTACCACTAAACACCAAATCAGTTTTTTGAACTTTTCGACGCACGTTTCGCTAACCATGTTAGCATCATCAGGAGATGATTTAATCTAATTCTAAAACTAAACTATGTTCTATTTATATGAAAACCCTACCTAATGAAGCGTGTAAAAATCATGAACCGTGAGGTTTACTAAGCCTTACATTAATAACTGAAAAAGTTGACTGAACGGAATATGTCCTTTATCTCGGTTCATGATTTTCTTACATTTTTCTATATGAATGCTTTCATATATATCGAATGTCCTATTATTATTAATACTTTTAATTAGTCTTAAATTACTAATATCTATACTGCGGTCATGCAGATTTTTCATTTCTCCCATATCTAATGTGGGTAATATGTTCTTTATATCTTGTCAATATGGATATTTTTCTTTGCCCAACATACCTTCGATCACGGTCTTGATAACTAATTTCGTAAATCCCCTTTTTATTTTTTTATTATGTTTGTAATAAATAGTTAGACTACGTTTTATAGTTTTCAAAAATACCACTATTTACTTCCAAACAGCTTCCAGTTCTCTTATGGACAGCTGGGGTTGCCCTGAATGGATTAGGTTCGGTTACTTATTAATGTTGCTGCATTTACTAACAGTTCAGAATAAGACCCATGTTTATAGAAGCTTTTATATTTATTTTTGTGTCCCTAAATATGTAGCTGATATATTGACATTTCCTCCTGAATCACCCTGTATAATAACTTCTCACGTCACAATAGTCAGTTTTCCTTTATACTCCGACAGAATAGTGAAGATTGGTGTCTGGTTCTTTTTTTTTCTATATCTACTACTTAGAGGTCGACCATCACATATCAATGTAAAATCGACACATGTTTCCTCCACTCCATTCAATTTTGCATTGCGGATTGCTACCCGCCGATAGTAGCTGATACCTGGTTACCTTGCGATATGCTTATCGGCAGCACCATTACAGTGACAGTAAGAAAAAAATCCAACTTACCTTATTGGCTGGTATACAGTTCGCATCAGTTTCATCCATGTTATATAAATAATTGGTAATCTTTTGGATGGATAAAATGGTGTATTGTTCTAGGGAATTTAAAACGACGATCCTCATGTTTGATGGTGTTCTATTAACATCCGCTACACTTAGCATGCTTTACTCAGTGTTGTTGATGCCAAGGCTCGACAATACTTTAAGCCCGTATGCCTTTATCTGCATTATTTGACTTCTATCAGATTCATCAAGCTTGGTAAAATTTTAACTTCTCAGCTCGACAATGTAAATTATCAAATAGGATACGAATTACTAATGCAGTAGATGTATATTGTCAAATCGATACAAGTTTAAAATCAAAATACACATGTTCGAATAATAAATATTATAAAATAATGACTATAAAAAAACTGCTAGCCTAAGATGGATAAATGGATAAATTTATGATTTTATGGCCTTGTGCGACGCTGTTCGTAAGAACAGCGTAATCGAATAACCCAGTTCTACAGAAGTAGAACTGGATTATTCGATTACATGGAAAATTTTGCATAAAGATCTTAATCTGGTGCCTTAAAATATCAAGTTTGTTCAAGAACTTAAGCCGCAAGTCCATCGTTTGCGTCGTACGTTCGGTGAATGACAATACTTTGTTCAGCTACGAAGTTTATTTTTACTTAAATTGTCTCCTTAATAAATAAAATTGGAGTTAAAATAATCCAACAAGTACCGTTGTCTCAAAAAAAAATGCAAAGAATAGTGGGGATTGTACGCCGGTGGCATCATTGGGCCGTATTTCGTTAAAAATCAAGCTACATAGCACCTTACCTTTAATGGGGATTGTTACAGAGTGATGATCAATGATTCTATTTAATTCCGAATTTGAATGGTATTGATTTGTAGGAGATATGGTTCCAACAGAACGGCTCCCCATATGATACTGTCAACGCAATAATCGATTTCCATGCCTAAAGGACGGCAGCTAAAACCCTTCGAACAAGCGACATTGTCGTGACGTTCGAAAAATCAGCGAATACAAGTCAGGGCCTTCGGGTCAACTTAACCTCCAGGACAAGAAGAAGAAGAAGAATAATCGATTTGTTGACGGAACAATTTGGTGACAAAATTATTTCGAGGAACAGACCTGTTAATTGGCCATCAGGGCATGTGATTTAACGTCTTTAGTGTATTTTCTTTGAGGTTATCTTATATCTTTGATCAATGACGATAAAACAGCAACTATATATGACTTGAAAGCCAACATAACTCTCCAGCCATAACTGAAAGCCAACATAACAAGGCTCCAGGGAAGAATAGTATAACCGTTGAGATGTTAAAAGCTGGTGGCCGGACGTTACATAAAACACTAGCAGAATTATACTCAGTATGTCTCAAAGAACAAAAAGGACTCAACTTATGGAAAAATGCAGAAATGATTCTATTATATTAAAATAGAGCACAGGATTATTTAAAGAACTACCCGCCAAGTTTTCACCAAGATAATATCTAAAAGAATATTACGAAAACTTAATGACGCACAACCAAAAGAGCAGACAGGATTTATAAGTGGATTCAGTACTATGAATCACATCCAGGTTCTACAGCAGGTTATAGAAAAACACAACGAATACACTATGCAACTGTACTTGGCTTTGATTGATTATGAAGAATCATTTGATTCAATTTCAAAGCAGGCCATAATGGATGCATTATTTAACCAAGGTGTAGAGAAAGCCTAGGTAAACCCACTAGGACTAGGTCCATCTTAATGATCTTGAGGTTGAGGTGAGGTTGAGGTTGAGGTTGAGGTGAGGTTAAGATGAGGTTACGTTGAGGTTGGAATTATCGCCTCTTCTTTTCTCAGTTTGCTTGGAAGAAGTATCCCGTAATCTGGATTGGGAGCAGGATGGAATAAAGATCAATGGTGCACACCTAAATCATCTTAGATTCGCAGATGATATCGTTCTTCTTTCACAAACCACAGTGGAGCTGCAAATACACATAGAAGAGCTGACAAGAACTGGAGAATGATTTGGATTGAAAATAAACCAGAAGAAAATCAGGCAATTTTCAATAAATTTGCTGAAGACAAAATAATATATATTTTTGGGAAGTATTTGGTAGCATATATTATTATTATTATTAGGTGCGTATAGACCCGGTTGGATCACGCAAAGCATTCTGACTCATTTTCGAGTATTCTTTCTGATCCTCCACACCTCTCTCATCCTTTCTCCATGGATTCTCTTTCTTTCCCCATCCACTTTGTTCCCGATCTCCTCGAAACTTCGCTCTCTGATGCAACGTTTCACATATGTACTTTCTTGCTGGTACCTGGTACTTGACTTGACTTGACTTGACTCCTTGTATGTATGTAAGAATTCTGTTGGTGAGTCTGTTGGGAGTCTGATATGTCCATAGAATTTCAACATTCTCTTTCTTATGTCCGCCGTTACGTTGGACCTTCTCTCTGTGGTCTTTCAAAGATGTAGTCTGTATACTTCTTCTATCAGTGTTGGACCTGATATATGTATATATATATATATATATATATATATATATATATATATATATATATATATATATATATATATATATATATATATATATATATATATATCCGAGGATTTGGAAGGGGATACCGTCTGGGAGGAGGAACGACGCGTTAAATGTGGCTGGCAGGTATTTGGCAGGCTCAACATAGTGTTAAAGAACAAAGTACCACTTTGCCTGAAAATGAAGGCTTTGATCAATGTGTCCTGCCAGTTATGACATATGGAACTGAAACCTGAACACTCACATCGCAGCCAATTCAAAAACTTTGGGTAGCACAGAGGGGAATGGAATGGATTGATGCATGCTTGGCATTACTAGACGTGATATAAATACCTGCACATGGATCAGGGAACAAGCGAAAATGAATGACATCATTGGAAAAATAAAGGAATTAAAATGGAGGTGGGCAGGCCATGTAGCGAGGCGATGGGACGGAAGATGAACGAAGGCGATCCTGGACTGGATATCGCTTGGTCGTAAACGTTCCCGGAGAAGACGAAAAATACGATGAACTGATGGCATCATAAAGTATATTGGACCCGAATGGCAGATGAAACCTCAGGTCTGCGAAAGTTGGAAACATGCTGAAGAGTCCTTTATCCTGCAGTTGATTGACACGGGCTAATGATGATGATGATTTCAAGGCATCTAATTTAGTTGTTGAACTATATGTTTGTATATATATGAACGAAAACTTAAAAAAAAATCTGTTGGCATATTTAATATTTTTATAAGGTGATTTACAGTATAAGTGTTGGCCGACTAATAGTTAAAAGGCGAAATATTGATTTGCGATACTGGTATTTAATTGCAACATGAATTGCTGCCAATTTTGAAAAATGTTATATATGTTATAATTATTAAATTAAAACATTTGCAATAATTGTCTGCTGCCACTTAAGCCTGCAATCATATTACGTAATTTTATTCGATGTTATTGAAAATTGGAACAATTGGTTTTAATTACCGTTAAACTGACAGTTGGTTTATTCAAGAAAGTTTAAATTGAATATCGTTATATTATGGCATCGATTGTCTAATGATATGCTCATATAAATACCAAATAAATTGCAAAGAACACACCAAAACCAAAATTATTACTACTAAAAGTATTGAAATAAAAAATCATTTCAGCTCTTTAAATTTAAATGCATTTTATGAATAGAAGACAATGTTAATTACGAAGTTTAAATTCAAATAAAACAACAACTAAGTTAGATGCCTTGAAACTATTTATTTTATGTGAAACAACATTCAATGACATTAATGTGTGAAAACAATTTCGGACAAATATATCTGCAATTGTCCTAGTTATATTGGCTTCCAAGGCGTTAATAGTTGCTGTTGCATTACACGGTACATTTTTCTGGATGCAACGATAACTGTTGGATCATTTGCCGATTATTTTCACTCTAAATAAGGCAATTTTGTTTATCAACGTAACTATTAGCCAAAAACCCATTAATCGAACGTACGAAGCAAACGATGATCTCGAGGCGTGAGTTTTTGGACAAATTGGATCTTGTAAGACACCAGACAAAATCTTTACTTAATAATTTCCATGTATTCGAATAACAAAGCCCAACTTCCTGTGAACGGCGACGAATTAATAAATTTGAATCTTCATCAACACTGCCAGCAGCAGCGGCAATATTTTCTTCGGAATGCGCAGTTTTTTGTTTTTATATTAATCAGCGTGAAATGCATTCGGAATTTGTCAATAATTTGGCAAATACATCGCTCCATAAAATTCATGATGTGCTCTATAAGTTTTGCCGTACAGAACACTCATTTCGATAATAAATTTCGACAATTTGCAACCGTTGCTCTGATATTAAACGTTCCATGATAATTTGCCAGTGTTTCATGTATAATTTTGATAGAGGGGCGCAAATTCACAGTTTGTTTGACAGCGACCCCTATCGGAGATTTGGACACATTAAAAAATCACTCAACTATAATGCCGAGTATAAATATTTGAATGAGATTGAAAACAAAATATACTTTATGCTTAGTATATCTTGAACATAAAAATGTATGTACCAGGTCTGTAAATATGAAACCGGAATTTGCCCATAGATGACTCTAGCTGACAATGTAATTACCGTCAAACCGCGCCATTTCCTTGTTGACATTTGACAAAGTTTTTCAACTCACTACAATACAAATTTCATACAATGGTATAGTTTATAATAGCGTTGAACATGTCGAATTTTGTGCCTGGAAACTACTATTTACGGACAGCATTGATTTTCTGTTATCATTTCAAGAAAAATGTTGCAGAATCGCATCGAATATTTGTCGAAGCTTGCGCTGAGTAAGTTGTTGGTAAATCGCAGTGCTTCGAATGGTTTAAAAAATTCAAAAGTGGCGATTTTGACGTGAGAAATGAAGAACTGGGAAGATCACTGAAAAAGTTTGAAGATAGCAAATTATAATAATTGCTGGATGAGAATGGCGCTCAAACGCAACAACAACTAGCGGATTAATTAAATCTGACACGAGAAGTCGTCCCTATACTTTTGAAAGTCATGAAAAAGATCCAGAATATGGAAAAATGGGTTCCACATGGACTGAAGGAAAGACAACAGGAAAACTGAAAAACCACTGTAAAATACTGCTCGAGTTGTGACTGGCGATATAAAGTGGATATATTTTGAGAATCCTAAGCGTAAAAGATTATGGGTAATTCTAGGCGAACCATCAATGTTGACTGTAAGGTCAAATCACTATGGACGTAAGACAATGATATGTGTTTGGTAGGATCAGAAGGATGTGATCTTTTATGAGCTGCTAAAACCTGGCGAAATCATTAATACTGAACGCTACCGATAACACATGATGGATTTGAATCAAGCTTTGCGTGAAAAAAAGACCAGAATGTCAAAAAAGGTAACAGAAACTGATTTTGCTTTATGATAATACACTATCACACACAGCAAAATTGGACTAGTAAACGATTGAGGCGTTTAGTTGGGAAGTATTTTCACATGCGGCTTACTCACCAGATTTGACTCCGTCGGATTAGTACTTATTTGCATCGACGGGACACGCACTTGATGAGCAGCGCTTCACTTACGAAAATGTACGAAAATGACTCGATGACTACTTTGCCTCAAAAGAGCAACATTTTTTTGGCGCGGCATTCACAAATTGCCATATAGGTGTGAAAAATTCTAATTCTAAAAATTCTATTCTTATGAAACAATAATTATTAAGTTTTCGTGATATAATGAGATAATGAGATTATATAATAGTGTGATCATTACGAGGACAAAAAATATTTTGAGTATTAGAGCTACGTACGAGTACGAAGTTCTGGTTGTCCAAAAAGTATCCGAGGATGTGGTGAATTGAATCATATATTTGATGTTGTTGAAAATCAAGATGAAAATACCCCGTAAGTGCATGGTGCAGATATAGGTAGGGCAGTTTTGGGGATGACTGTTAATACGTATTTACTTGCGATGAGGATGAGTGTTTATAGGCGAGTGCTTCCTTTTAAAACACTCTAAGACTTCTGGTGTGCTGTAAGACTGTGCTGAGCTAGGATTGAATGGAAGCTGAAGTATAACTTTTTTTTAGTGATGAGTCGAAATTCTATATTTGGTTATGATAAACGTAGGGTTGGAGATTTCCTGGATGAAAAACGAAATATAACGTTCGCATTAGAACGGTATAAAGCTAACACGCCGCGAATTGTGGTCTGGTGAGGTTATACGAGGTGTGGCTATTAAATAACGAGACTGACGCTGCTATAGAAGAAATGCGCTTGTGCTAAATGCCAGCGACCAACAGCTGTTTAGCGTGAAGCCTTCTTTTTCGAATGCAGTACCTGTCGCTTAAAAAAATCTGTATAATCCGAAGATAGCATTCGTTCGCATTAGAGTTGTTTTTTTGTTTCGCCGGAAAAATGTTAAGTGTAACAATAGAGGAACGAACTGTTGTGAAATTTCACTTGAACATAGAAAAAGCGTATGGCAAGCGTATGGCAAGGAAGTGTATGGCAATGAATGTTTATCGCGTACACGTGTTTTTAAGTGGTTTAAAAAACGGATGACAATATCGAAAAAATCGGTAATCTGGTTCAATTGACAAAGAATGCGTATGGTCAATTTTACATAACAATTTTAACATGCAAAAAGTGTGTACCAAAATGGTCTCTAAAATTCTCACGTTTGAACAAGAAGCTCACAAAAATGTTTGTACTGACACTTTGAATGCCATTGAAAATGATCCACACTTATTGGAAAAGATAATAACATGTGACAAATCGCGGTTTTTACTTATAATCCTGAAACGAAGTGCCAATCCATGTACTGGAAGAGCCCAAATTCACCGAGAGCCAAAAAAGCTCGAATGAGCAAATCGGAATTGAAAGGAATGATGATTGTTTTTTTCGATATTCATGGAATTGTGTACCTACACTATGTTTTTGAAGGTTAAACCATTAATCAACATTATTACCTTCACGTTCTTGCTGAACACTGGGAATGAATAAGAAAAAAACAATTCGAATTGGAAGGAAAAGTCATGGGTTCTCTACCAAGACAATGCGCCAGCTCATTCTGCATTGTTTGTCAAGAGGTTTCTAGCCAAGTACAGCATCCCAGTTAGTCCATCCTGTTTGTTAGATGACGTGTTTCCTAACGTGAAATCTGCATTTAAAGAAACCATATTTGAATCCGTTGAAGTTGAAGTCCGTGAAAGAGAAAACGGCACGCGTTCTTAATCAGCTGACAGAAGAAGACTTCCAGCACTGTTTCAAATAATGAAAGATTTGCATGAAGCGTTTAGGGAAGGAGGAGGGGTGTATATTGAAGGCCATAATAAGTAAATATGTATGAAATCAAATAAAATGCTTCAAAGCGTCAGTTTCGTTATTTAATAGTAACACCTCGTATGGAATTAGATATCATTCCTAATATCTATTAGAGGAAGTTTAAGCTTAACTCGTTTCATAGTTTCTAGAGTGTGATATTCGGCGAGTAAGATGCATTGGGTAAAACATTTTAATAGAAGCTCAAAAATATTTTGTGGGGTTCTGATTGAAACGTGTTGTTATACATTGTCATGGCGAAAAATGACACGTTTCCTCTTTGCTAATTACGGTTTTTTTTAATTGCTGTCTCTAGCAGACCTAATAGTGAATGGTAGATGTCGGTGTTGGTTGGTTGGTTGGTAGGTTGCATAGAGGAAGCTCAAGGTATATGGACGACCTTCCATACTCTCAAATGCAAGATATAATCTCTCTCAGATTTTTTTTCCGTAAAAGATAGCACTAAGAGATTCGGTCTGGCAGATCACGCTCACCAAGATCGTGAGGGCAGAGGGCGGACGTACCCAGTTTTTTTCCGATGGTCAAAAACAGTCGATTTGCCAAAACATAACTCATCTGCTATCTCACAGACCGCAGTGCATGGATCTTCGGCTATTATGTCCTTTATTTTCCCAAAATCAACGCTTGGATGATGACCAGAGCGATGCCGGGTCTTCCAGGTAAAGTTTCCACCCGTGAACCGACTAAACCGCTTTTGTAAGTGGTCTTACTAACAAAACTATTTCTGTAAGTGGCAGAAATCTGGTTGTTATTTGAACAGCGTCCTTGGCCATTTTAAAATTAAAAAGTATCATGTGACGTAAATGCAAGTTATCGACCAACATTTTCAATATGAATCAATTTAACTAACATAAGACAAATCATCGATCAGCGATCTGAATGTATACTTTGTAAATACGACGTTTAATAATATGTAAACACTACTAATTAAAACCGATTTTTGTTTACAAACGCTAAAATAGCAACTAATGGAAAATCCCTACGGATAAACCAATATTTTATTTTGATTTTCATTAAATTTAGTATATATAAGCTAAAATATTCTCTTGTATATATTAATTATAAATAGAGGTAAACATTTATCACATTTCTAGTGCAAATGGTTGTAGTAGAAAAACTTTTTTTAGCCTGTTTGTGTTATTTTAAGCTAGCCTGCTACTAAATCAAGTCAATATAAAAAATTCTTATTACTCGGATGTTTTTTTTTGCTTGGCGATTGTTAGATCTTGTAAATATAAACTATATTTAACAATGTTTCATTTAAATTATTTAAATTCGCTTTCGGCCACTTAATGGTTTTTACAATATTTATTTTAAAGAAACAGATAAAAGCATTAGATAAACTGATTCTAAATGTAAATAGCGTAACATTAGTTTAGCAAACATCTTGACCTTTCAAAGTTGTTAAATTTTCCGGTGGCTATGGAAATGGACCAAAATTAACTTTACTATGCCAGCTAGTTGAAAACAACATACTTATTTTATATATAGACAGAATTATTAGGTAAATTATTGAATATTCATGATTAATAAATGTAATTTATTAATATTGTTATTAAATACGTATTATTAATATTGAATACTTATATTACATATATATCTAATGTTAATTTTAATCACTATAAATATTATAATGATATAGACAAATCTGCTATTTTGTTATATCAGATGCTAAAATTATTTATTTCCGCCGTTCAAATATACATATCAGTTAAATTAATTTGTAGAGATATGCACAACAGAATATAATTGGTTTTTAATATTTGACATACTGACATTTGTATTTTGTTAATTTTCGATTTTGGAATATTTGGTGTTCTCTATTTTCACAAAAACTCACCCAAATTACTTACACGCTTTTCGCCAACCAAGTCAGCATCATCACTTGTTTCTTTTACGAGAGCACAGCGTTTTATAAAAACAACGATTCCTACATTGTGGTTCGCCGTCTGTGCAGGACACATTTTAATTTCGCGATCATGATAAATGTGCCAAATGCGAATTTAATCAAGCATTTAATCAACTGGGCGCAAAATGACATCAAGAATGAATATTGACCACGCCAGTCTATTAGAGAGTTGTCGTGGATCCACGACAGTCTCTACAACACTGCGGTACTTCTCTATATTTGCACAGATCCACGATTCATCGCATTATTTGCAAAGATTTATATTCCCATCCCTACAAAATTGTTATTATGCAAGAGACGAAGCCCCATTGGGCTTCATCTCTGGATCATCATCCGATCTTCATCTCGGGCTGGATCATCATCCAGCTAAATGAGTCCAATTCTGCAGGACAATGACAAATCGTTTTAGGAGGTTCAATAACATGTGATTTTTTTGATAAATCGAATTTCCACATCAAAGGCCAACTTCCAAGTCACGAATAATTATTTAGCACCTTTATACGATATATTCCCGGAAACAGTGATTAGTCACCGACGGGGACATCAACTGACCACCGACGAGTCGAGATTATAAAAGTACATTAAAAAGTACATTATCACCCAACTTAAATGTTTTAAAGCAAAGAATAACGGACAAAATCCACGCGATTCCAAGAGCTATGCTCCCGCGAATAATTGAAAATTTCAGTTCCAGGCTAAATGAATGTGAAGAAGTGGATGGTGTGCGCATTTACGATTGATGGTTTTTCATAAATAAAAAATCAAAAACTACTCTGTAATTTAACAACAATTAAACAAGATTGAATTAATTCTGATGTTTTAAGTATCAAAAATGAAAAACATTCTGAAACCCACTTTAGGTGCTAAACTTAATTGCCGCCGTTCACACACATATTAGTCAAATTGACCTGTAGACATATGTACAGCAGAATGTGATTGGTTTTTAATATTTGACATACTTACATTTGTATTTTACACTTCGATTTTGGAACCTTTGGATTTTAGAACCGTGAAACCCCTATTTTCTCTAAAACTCACTGAAATTACTTACAAGCGTTTCGCCAACCAAGTCAGTATAATCAGAAGATGACTAAAACAGTTTCAACCAGGTCCTGATAATAATATAAACTTTAAAGTTGAAGAGATTTACCACTAAACACCAAATCACTTTTTCGACTTGGTCATTCGCCAGTCGGTAGGTCGCTCGAGATACTTTTGGTTAAGCACAAAACCTGAGGTTTTTCGGTAGCTGATGATTGTGGTTCGGAACTTACGTTAGGTCCAGTCGCTAAATAGCCGTCGCAATTGCTGATGCGCCTCTAACCCCAAAACTTTACTTTACTTTTTTGAACTTCCCGACGCACGTTTCGCTCACCATGTTAGCATCATCAGGAGATGATTTAATCTAATTCTGAATCTAAAACTGTTCTATTTATACAAACGATTTAATCATCTTCTGGTGATGCTAACATAGCGACACGTGCGTCGAGAAGTTCAAAAAAGGGATTTGGTGTTTAGTGGTTATTCTCTTCGAGTTTAGTGTTTCACACCAAAGGTTCCAATAGAAGAATTGCAAAACAAACTTTGTTAATGAAACGGGCGTGAGTAACGTGCCTGCATTAGGGTGTGAATGGAAAACTCATAAAATTTTTATATATCAGGTCTTCAACATAATTTTCGGCATATATGTTTCTTATATTACCGAGCCTATTCAAATCAGAATTCAAATCCCACTGTACAGTTATTTGAAAGCACCATTTTTCGGGTTCAAATAAAGTTAAATATATGAGCCTCTGTTAATATAACCTAAAAAAATCACCTCATCACCTGGTTAATAGCTGGCTTGTATCTTTAGGTGAAGTCGAAAAACACATTTCAATCATCAAAAAAAAATCTTTTTTGACCTGGGACATTTCCTGAAAAGTGGTGAAATGACATATAATGTGAAGGAGATTTTTCATAAATACATGTAAAAGATAGAGGATTACGGTGAGAACATAATATAATTCAGACACCACAGCAGTTTTTTCAAAACAAGAGTAATAAAACAAATCAATTTTAATGGAACTCTGGAGGTTATATTTTCGATATATATTCTTCCTTTATTTTTAATTTGTGGAAAACTGCAGATGCTGCAGCTCTATTGGAAAGATTTTACTTAAAAGTGATTGTACTGTTTAAAACAAATAATTAAAGAAGAGCGGGGCTGAAAATTCGCGGTGTTAGTTGTTCCGATGAAATTGGGCTCGAAAAACAAGAGGCCGCGACACAGTTGAAGTACGTCGTGAAAAAATATAAATAGATACTGCGCCGTTGCGGCAACCATTTTTGTAGTTTTACTCAGCAGTGAAAAAGTAATTAAATACACGGAGCTACAAAACTGTCACGTAACTATTTTTTTTTCGTTATTAAATTTTTGGGCCTATTCCGGTTAAATATGAATTGTTGCTAACCCTAGCCGTAGTAAAAATAGTTAGGAATAATTTGACTATAGCAATTTATATTTTATTTCAATAATTTATCTCTTATCTTTGCCTTTTTGAAAATATATGTTTATGTTGTATAAGCACCACCAAGGTTATAGAAGACGTCAAAGCGGCGTATAAGTAAAACAGCAGTTTTAACAGATACACCGGAAAAAATGCACTTTCTAAAGAGCAGTCTAAAAAGAAAAAAAAAGTAGTAAGAAATATCAAAATAATAAAAAAATAATGTTAAAGAAAAAGGTAAAAGATGGTGTAAAGTTTAACAAAAAGTAAAAAAAAAACGAGTGTTGTGCAAGAAAGCGAAAGTGACACTGAAAATGATCTGGAATCATATTCTATAATTTGTGATTCCTACCACAATTCAATTAGTTCTTAAAGGAAATAAATTTTTAGTTGATCGATCTCAATTATCTCTTTAAGTTTAAAATAAAATACTATGATTGTTGGTTATAAATATATTTGGATTGAGAGATTATCAAAATAAACTTTGTATTTTTAAACTTTGTATTGCATATTATTAATCCATAAATTACCTTTGTGACAATTGAAATTAGTAGACCTATAAACTAAGTTTAATAATGAGTAATAATAGAGAAAGCATTTATACATAAAAAATTAGCCATTTTAGTCAATAAACTTAAATTATTTTAATTAAATATAATCAAAAATACGAAGGTAATACTGACCAGAATGACGGAATAAACTACCCCACAGCGGGGTCGATTATTCTGCTCCATTTTTGTCTAGAAAATGTTTATAAACATAATATAGTTACACAGCGGGGTCGATTATTCTGCTCCATTTTTCTCTAGAAAATGTTTATAAACATAATATAGTTAATAATAAACAAAAAATTATTAAATATCTTGAATTGGCGATAAACATGATATAAGTATTTGTAAGATTTGTATAGCCGAGACTTTATTTTTATAGTCTAATTTTAATTTTATTTAAAAACGAAACTTCCAGCCTCGCTTTGCCCTACTTTGAAAATCAAAAAAAAATAACTATGTCAAATTGACAAACTGTATCAAAAAGTTGAGAAATAGTCAAAGCATTTTTTTTGTAAGAGCTTTTTGATGTTTACATCGCTTGAAGAATATACAAATAGAAGGAAACGAGTTGTTTAACATACAATATTAAATCATTTTTTCATGGAAAAAAATGAGTTTTGTGGCACATCATTACTAGAAATATGATATATTTAAATAATTCTTTGACAAAAAAGCGCGGGTTGATATTTGTAACTTATCCACATTGACGGTAGAATTGAAGAAGAATACGGCATAGTTCTTATGTATTTGATAAATTATTATGAGCTCTGTTTTGAATCAAGCAGATACTGTCATAATGAGTTGATATTAATATACAGCATTTTGATAATTTAGAGCTACCTGTTGCCAACCTTTTGAAGTATCAGTTGGTTCGAAAAGGCAGGCTTTCCATTTCAGTTACATACTGACATTTCTTCATTTTGCGATAATAAGCACATTTTCAAGAAATATTTGATAAAGATAAAGTTTACCTACTAATAAACATCAATGTGTTTAGATGAGTTCATATCCCCAGGCACTTGTATCAACATAAATATTTTAAAAATATTTGCTAATGAATATCAATGAACAATACGTTTTTCTAAAGGTATTATAGAACATGAAGAGTCTTTTGCCGTATCATTATGTATTAAAGAAAATACAGAGATATTTCGAAAATATTGATCGAGAGCCATTATTAAGATAGATTCCTAGAATATTATAAATATTGTTCTAGCATTTTAAATTAAAGTATACGATATGCTACGGAAATTTATTATGGTATAGGTTTTTGAAAAGAAACTTGAGCAATTATTGGTAAATTATTGCTTTCGAATATTTATGTATACTCGAAAGAATTTGATTTTTAATGTCTAATTACATACACCCTTGACAAACAATTTGACTTATAGAGAATAGTCTAAATCTTCAAAATTCCTTTCATTTTATTAAAAAGTAAAACAGACGAGCAATTTTTGAAGTAGTTATTATTAGTAATATTAGTTATATTACTTTTGCATTAAGAATTAATTAATGTGTTTTTACAATTTCGAGTATAAAATATGATGCATTAGAGTTCTAAGTATTACAGAAGATTAGAAAAGTTGATCTAATTTTGAAGTACAAGAAATTACTAAAACAAGGCTCTAAAAGACAGAGAATAAATTATTATTACCAGATGTTTCATATACTACAAAAGAAATCACAAATAGTAGCTAATCATCTTGACGTGTACTTGTATTTTAAACGAAAAGATAATAGTGTACCACCATACATGACAAACCATTAATCATTAGTAATAAAAGAGTTTGTTGTCTGTCATCTGTAATTTAAATCAAACATTTAAGATGTCCAATTTTACTTTCATAAGTTTTATGAGAAGAAATTTAATTTCTTTTAAATTATACCTGAATACAGTTCTAAAAAGCAGTTGTGTTTCTTGTCTAAGTATGACCAGTTTTCGAGAAATTGTTCATTTTATTGTCGAGTAGTTTAATTATATGTAATATATTTCATAAATAACTATATTTTTATTAATGAAGTTATCTATCTTTTCTTATTTTTTTTTATTAAATTAGTAAAATCAATTCATGTAAACCACTGCAAATATTTTTGCTAATAATTAGAAGAAACACAAATTAGAGGATAGACATTGTTTGGTTTTTATTGGTTGAATCTGGATTCAACCTCAGTTAGGTTCTCAAAACAAATCTCAGAAATGTTACTTTTCATTTACATAGATATTGACCGCCTAAGGGGGTGTTAACATGTATTTTGCTTTTGAAATTCATTAATAAAAATCATAAGATGGTAAGTTCGAACTATCCGATAGATGAAGCATCAATTGATAAGGCGATTTCGATTAATTCCAAAAGTCTCTGATATCTTCAGGCAAATAATTTTACATAACCTTAAATATTGACAGCCTTTTCAACTCAACATTTTCTAGCAACAACTCACATGAATTTTTTTGGAGCTTCGGATAAATTATTGGAAACCCATTGACAACAATAATGTTTTTACTGTTCATTCAGTTTCTATATATAATAAAGATTCAGATATTCTATATATAATAAAGATATTCAGATTCAGTTCTATATATAATAAAGTTTTTACAAAGACAATATCGCCTTTGGTTTTTTGCTGTGCTGTTTTCATATTTTATATTCGCTGTAAATCAATAATCGTATTATGACTTATATTGCATCCATTATATACTGCGAATATTCTACCACACTACCACAGATACGGCTGTGTGTTGATATTGCGATTATATGTTTTTTTCCTGTTTTGTTTTTGCATGTTTTTAGATGTACATCCAAAATTAACATCGAGAAACTTGCAGACTAACGTACGAAATGATATATTAGTGTCAACGAACAAAAGGTAACACATGTCACATTTATGTTTCGCGAATAATTGTGCCTACCTGTGCTGATCAATCAATGTCACCGCCCCAAGTTAGTGATGCCAAATATTTTGGTATGTATCTTGATAGAAGGGTTACTTGGAAGAAGCATATCTTTAACAAATATAAATAGCTTAATCTTAATCCTAATCAAACATGTTGGCTTATTAATCGCCGTTCTTAAGTATCCAGACTACAAGTTATTACTGTATACAACTGTTCTTAAACCCGTACAGTGCTGCGAAAGTCAACTTTGGGATATTGCAAGCAATCGATATTGTAGAGTTTCCGACGTAAAGTTATATGCTCCATTGTGATATATCATAAAAGTATTTATTAGGAAACATTAAAAGGAACGCCAATATCGGGTCGACTCGGAACAAGTTATACCGAAATTTTCTTTGGTACCCTTTCCGAAAAGACGTTTGGAAAGAATCGGAATCCCGGGCAAATAAAACAATTTATCAATTGTAGTCATTGTTCTATCAGAGGTCACCAACCCATTAATTGCGATCTACCGGTAGCTCAGGAGGACAATTTCGGTAGCTCACGGTTATAAGCAATCTCCAAATGTCGAACTCATAATTTTTATAAACTAAAATATTTTCAGACATATACGATTTGTATATTGTATTTTGTGTAAGTTTAGCGAGCTCTCTCTATTTGAATATTATTAAAGTCGCTCAATTTTCAATACATTGAAAAGGTTAGCGACCCCTGTTCTATAAGTTTAACCTATATCTTGGACTGCATTTGTTGGTTTGCTAGCGATTTGAAAATATACTTGCTTTTAATTATTATTTAGGCTTTCGGTACTGTTTTCGACGTTATACTTATATATATTTACTTAAAGATATGGAGGCTAAAAGGTAAGTTCATAATGAAAGAATGAAATTAGATCCTTTGTTTCGAATTGTGATCCTTTTGGCAAGTAAACAAATTTACTTACCAAAATTGTATGCAGTGTAGAAAAAATCTTTCAGCATGTCTGTAAATAATCTACATATAGCAACACAACCGAGAGTAGTAACAATGAGAAAGCCCTATAGGATTGTCTATTTTGTAGGATACGAATAATAATATTTAAGAAAGTGCAAATAGACATGAACAAAATTCCTCTAATTAATTTATTAATTCTAATTAATACTAATTTAAAACGTACCGGAATATGAACATGTTTATATTTAAAAAAGTTTTACAGGATAATATAATTTGTAGAAGGTCGAAGAATATAGAAATTTCTGTGATTATAATACACTCAAAAAGAAATACTTTAGGAATCTTCTCTTATTTGGAAAATCTCTGGCTGGTCGTGCATTATAGTTACTTAGCAGCTGGATTTATTTATATTTGCAAATATTATTAAATTGAGAGTATAATACAGTGATTTGGAACAATACTGAAAACCTTAATTAAAGCAATAATGTAATATGGGTGGATTTTTTTTCGAAAATATTGTTAATGGAGTTTAGTGTGGTGGTTTGAATCGGTGTGCTTCTAAAAGTATTGCAAACTTCAATGAAAAAAATCAAACTATTATAAAAACAAAGATGTATATAATTTTGAGTAATGATTGTGTTTATTCTGAGTTGATTATTAATTTAGTTTGCATATTAGAATCTACTGTAATATATCATCAATATTATGCTAGTTGGGCAAAGTTTTATTATGTATATTTAACTCTATATTTTTTATCGAAATAAAATTAGTGATTTAACCAGTAGTTATGTATTAGGGGGATCGAAAAGTAATCAAAATTTCTTCGATGAGCTCATTCACAGTCAGTTTGTGCTCGACATAACCGTCCGCTCGACACACGGCCCCGCAAACACGGAAGTTTGGTTGTAACGTACACGTTCAAGCTTGGTTGTAAATTTTATTTTTCGGTTAAAAATGTTTTGTTCTTCCAAGGAGGAAAGCTGTCAAGGCCAACAATAGAAGAAGCACACTTACGTCATTTTATGCTATTTTTGGTCGATCAAGGAATGAAGGCAAACGAAGCAGTGAAAAAAACTACCGATACTTACGGGATGTTCTGAAACTAAATACGTGTCGTCGATGATTTAAAAAGTTTAAAAATAGAAATAGAAATCTCAAAGATGTCGAACGAAAAGGACGATCCCAAAAATTAGATGATATCCTGAAGGCGATGGTGGATTCAGATCCTCGTCAAACAATTGAGGAATTATCACTGAAGATTGGTTGTCCATGGTCTACAGTTCAGGATCATCTTTTTCGAATAGGAAATTTGAACAAGCAAGGACATTGAGTTCCTCATGAATTGACGGAGACGGCGCTCGATCAATGGCGTACCATCTGCGCGTCTCTTTTGTCTTGGTATCAAGCCGAACCGTTTTTGCGACGAATTGTAACTGAAGATGAGAAGTAGATGCTAAAAAATAATCCTGTATGAAACAGACAATGGCTTTCTTCCGGAGAAGCATCTGTTTCGACATCTCCACCATCACTAACAATAAAGAAGGTCCTTGTTTGTGTGTGGTGGGATTTTTCTGCAATCATACACTATGAATTGCTTGAACCTTACAACGAACGTTACAGCGACAGTGTATTGTGAACAACTTGAGCGAATAAAGCAAGAGCTCATAAAAAACGATCTGTTTTAGTCATTAACAAAAAAGGGATCTTTCAACAAGATAACGCGAGGCCTCACGCTGCAAAAATAACCCAGGAGAAAATAAGGGAGGTTAGATTGGAACTTTTATCTCATCCACCCTGATCACCAGATCTTGCGCCTTCAGATTACCACCTTTTCAGATCGTTAGAGCATACATTAAGACGAAAAAATTTAACAATGTTGGGAAAGTGAAGACGCGCTTGGAAAAGTTTTTCAATGAAAAATCGAAAGACTTTTTTAAAATGGGAATCGAACAACTGCCTTTACGCTGGCAAAAAGTATTAGAAAATGATTGAAATTATTGTGTATACTAGTATTTTAGATTTCATTAATAAATAAATGTTTTTCGCCAGCAAAAAAAAATGATTAAAAATGATTACTTTTTGGCCACCCTGTGTTTTGTTTTTCTAATTATGATTTCTATATCCGTTATTTTACTTTGTAGCAACTATTGCGATCACGTATCTTCTTATTTGATTAAGTTTATCACAACTCAGTGAATACAGTAACTGTCTATACATATGAAATGTGTACATAAAATTGAATAAATTACACTTCTTCTATTATTTATGTTGTCTGAATGAGAATTGTTACTTTATAGGCACTGCTTTAAATCGACAGATATAGTTTAAGGTAATCTGCTGCGAGTATATGTATCCTGTGAAGCAAGTATAATGTTTGCATTTTATTTTGGCGACATTATTTCTACATTATATTTGGGACAGTTCGGGATTGGCTGTTGTGTAGTGCAGACGTGAGAGTTTTATTATGGATAAATATGCGCTAAGGAATGCAGTGAAATTCTTTGAATTTGCATCAAAGAAATAATTCATTTATCGTTACTCAACTTGAATTTACACGAAAATAACCTAATCGCCCGACACCTCAATAAACGACAGTTTGTTGTTTATTCAAACAATTTTATAAATTGGGAACCATTGTGGGTAATCGTTACTCAACTTGAATTTAGACGAAAATAACCTAATAGCCCGGCACCTCAATAAACAACAGTTTGTTGTTTATTCAAGCAATTTTATAAATTCGGAACCATTGTAGGTAAATGCCCTTAATCAGAAGTCCCAGAGCAGTCCGAAGGGATGATAATATTGCACGTTTGGAGCAAAGTCTTGAGGAGTATCCAGAAATGTCAATTCGATAACGTGGTACACAATTCCAAATTTGTTCATACAGTTTACACCAAAATTTGAGAAGTGACTTGCATATGTTTCCCTACGAAATTCAAATTGTTTAAGAATTGTTGCCTACAGACTATAATAAGCGATTAGATTACTGTAATTCCATCTTAAACCACGTCCATCAAATTGACAATTTTCATGCAAAATTAGTAATTAGTGACGATTGTTTTTGAAACAAATTATATAAGCCCTAAATATAAATAAGTTCCAAAATAAATAAGTCCTAAACCATACAGCAACTCAAGGATAATATCCATACAAAAATCGCTGCATTAACACCAGATATATCGTTAAAAGTTATAGAAAGGAAAATGTGTTTTAAAGTTTTATTGCACTACTATACACACACACTCGCGCACATGCACGTGCACGCACACCCACACACACACACAGACACACACGCGCACACGCACACAAAAAAACCCAGGCAGCAGAAAACAAAGAAATGTGACAAGGCTAAACAAAAGCTGAGAAACAAAAAAATGCAAATTTATGCCATAATGCGTTAGGATGGTACAGTGTGCAGGACGCGTACGCAAATGGTAGAGGTTATCAGAAAATTTTATTCACAGTTATATGAAGTTCAGAACCAATCAAAGACTACAATACCCACGGAAAAACAAATGCTGGATATTCTAGTGGAGGAAGAAACAAATATTATAGAATCGATGAAAAACGACAAGGCTCTAGAACAGGCTAAAAGCTGGTGGTCAGACGTTACATAAAACACTAGCAAAATTATATTCAAAATACCTCAAAGAACAAAAAGTACCTGACTTATGGAAAAATGCTGAAGTGATCCTTTTATATAAAAAAGGAACACATGAAGATTTAAAGACCTACCGTCCAATAAGCCTCCTCTCAATAAGATATAAAGTTTTGCCCTAAGATAATATCTAATAGAATATTAAAAAAACTGAATGATGCACAGCCAAGAGAACAGGCAGGATTCAGACTTGGATTCAATACAATCGATCACATGCAGGTTGTACAGCAGGCAATAGAAAGGCACAACGAATACACCATGCCACTGTGCTTGGCTTTTATCGACTACCAAAAAGCATACGACTCAATCTCAAAGCAGGGGTACGCCATTAGTTAGGGGGTAGACAAAGCATATGTAAACCTATTAGGATCGATATATGATGGAGCTACAGCGACAATTCACCTTGATCATCATGAAGGGGGAATTAATGTAGAACCAGGTGTACTGCAGGGTGACCCACTATCGCCTATTCTTTTCTCGGCTGGCCTTGAAGAAGTATTCCGTAAGCTGGATTGGGAACATGATGATGTAAAGATGAACGGGGTAAACTTAAACCATCGTAGATTTGCAGATGATCGTTCTCCTTTCACAAGACCCAGAGGAGCTGCAGATAGGCCGTTATCCTGCAGTGGATCGACACAGGCTGATAACGATATATATTCATGATATGATTGCTGATTAATGATATATATATATATATATATATATATATATATATATATATATATATATATATATATATATATATATATATTGGCGTTCTCAATGCTTGTCTGAAGACTGGAAAGTCAGTCAGTCTTCAGAGAAACATTGAGAATGCCAAGCGTGACCTTGGCGAAACGTCCAACCAAACAGGACACAAACTATCGATGTACTCCTACACCAAATACTCATACTTTAAATAAACTAAGGAATTTTTTGTACTTTCTTGTTTATTGCTTATTTTATTTTTGCCTTAATGGCTATAGTTTCGTAAACATGGGTCAAACTGAAATTTTCAGACTTGATTCAAAGAACACCAATTTGCTAAAGAAACAAAATTTTAATTTTGCGAACCATTTCGCAGATACCGGACATGTATTCACGAAATAACAAATTTCAAAATATTTCATTTAGTCGCGAAAAGCAAAATACTAAACATACATTTTAGAAGCAATAGAAATTTATAAATATAATATAAACCCTTCTGGACAGCTATTGAATGATCAGACAGATCCGAAATTCCACACTATTTAAAATATTTAAAAAATACCCTCAATAAAACTTTTAAAAAATGTATAAATAGGATAAATAGCTGGCTTATCATAGTTTTGAGACAGTGTTTGATAATGTATCATAGTTTACGAAACTATAGTCACTAAGACAAAAATAAGTGATAAATAACAAAATAAAAATGTTGTTATTTATCAATGAAATTTTCCATAATTTGCGGCCCTTGGTCAGGTTAACTGCTATCTGCCATATTTTGCCTCTTCTTTAAATTGTTTCTGAGATGTCGTTATTCCATGACTTACACGGCCTTCCCCTTTTGTTCTTTCCCATCGCTCTAGCTTCCCAAACTTTCTTGGTTTGTGTGTCTTAATCTATTCTGTTTAGATGACCGAATCATATCAGTTTTTGCTCTTCTATTTTTGATACGAATGCTGGTATTTCCAAGCTGTCCCTGACTATGTAATTTCTGACCTTGTCTATCGTTTTTATTCCCTGAACCTTACGGAGATATCTCATTTCTGCCGCTTGAACTCCACTCTTTTACCGTTGAGTTAAGACCCCATTTTCGCATCCATATGTTAGTGTGGGGATATATATCGTTTTATATATTGTTAATATCGTTTTTTTGGATATTTGTTTGTTATTTAAGAAGCCTCTACTAAGTGATTGGAGCAATCTCCCTGCTTTCACCGGTCTGTTATTCAGTTCGTCGTCCTGGTTTCCTCTATTTTTAATAATAGTACCTAAGTAGTTATACTTTTCAATGTTTTTGATTTCTATATTGTTTAAGGTTATTGTTCTCTCCTTGCAATGTTCTTGGTTATTTGTCAATATCATGATCTGTGTCAGATTTATATTGATATGCAGCCCAAACTTTTCAGCTGCTTCGTTCCATACTCCTATTTTGAATTTTAATTTTTCCTCAGATTTTGCCACGAGAACTATACCGTTAGCAAATATACACATTTTTACATTAACTAGTTTCATCTTTTGTTCATCCCACGTAGTATTTCTTAAATTTATTCTTACATATTTTGATTATTTCATCTGTTGTGTTTTTAAACAGTAGCGGACTCAGACTTCCTCTTTGTCTCACTCCATCCATTATGGTAAAAGGAGCAAATAATCTATTGTGAGATCGAATTTGATTTTTTTGTGGTTTGATACATGCCTTTAGTAGCTGCGATAATATCCTTGTTTATATTTTTCTTCTCTAAGCTGTTGCAGATGGTTTCTCTTTTTATTGAATCAAAAGCTTTTTCCGCGTCTATGAAGCAAATATATACTGTTCTGTTCTTCTCTCTCACTTTTTCTACTATCCGTTGAAAGGTGAAAATATGATCCCGCACAGAATGGTTTTTCCTGAATCCGCTTTGCTCGTCTAGTAGTGTATTGTCAATTGCCACTCTCAATCTTCTCTCTAATATCGTTTAATACAATTTTGCTATTATGCATAGTAATGATATACCTCTGTAGTTCGTGTATTCTCTTTTGTTTCCATTCTTGTGTATTGGCATGATCAAAGCATTAGTCTATTGATTTGGAACTTTTTTATTTTCCACGCTAAGTTAAATAGTTTCAAAAGTGCATTTCTTGCATGTAGTCCCGTGTATTTCAGCATTTCCGGAGTGATTTCGTCGCACCCAAGTGCTTTTCCCAGTTTCAGTTTTTCTGTGGTTTTTGTTCTTCTGTTCTAGTTCTTCTTCAGTTATTAAATTTTTAATAGTTTTTCCTGGTCTATTATTTCTTCTATAATTGTCTATTATTTCTTCATTTTTGTTTAGCATGTTGGTAGTGTCCGGGTTTACCCTTTCCACCTTTCGAGTATGCATTCATCATTAGTCATTAGTTTACATCCTGTGTTGTCCTTTATCTGGTTCTGAATTATGTCTTTGTTATTTCTATTATATATATATATATATATATATATATATATATATATATATATATATATATATATATATATATATATATATATATATATATATATATATATATATATATATATATATATATATATATATATATATATATATATATATATATATATATACTACAAAACTAACATATTTTATAAAAAAAATTTTTTTACTTTTTATATGGTAGCGTGAGACTTGTTCCGACCATTATGACAATTGTGAGTGAATTATTTTGGAAGCCTAAAATTCCTTTGTTAAATGAATCAGTAAAAGTTTCAAAACGTGCTAAAATAAGAGCAGCATTGGAATCTTGCACTTGTAAATTAATATAATTATAAAAATGTTCCAACCGAAGCCATTATTAATTTTGTAGTAAAAAATTGTTACAAGTAGTTTTACATTAAAAAGTTTTCTGTTTCCTGACAATATTTTTTCAAAATATACGACACAATGTATAAATAATATAATTTTTTATTAGATCAAAAAAAATTATTTTATTAAATTATTAAATGACAAATATTTTGGTGCAGCAGTTAAAGTAGGCCCAGTATTGCAATAATATGATAATTTCGTTGTTATCCGGTTCAAAAAGTATTGCTTTACAGTCGATTAGAATCCTGTTCAACTTATTAGGCATCTTGAAGATTTCCTTTTCTCACGGTTGGAATTACTCAATTGTGTTTTGCGTGTGAATTAAATCACATTATCACATTTCAGTGCAAACGTACAGAGATTTCAACGTTAATATAATGGAAACATTTTGTAACCATTAATATGAATTTGTGCAGGTTCTCAACGTTCTGTTAAACTGTAAAAGTAGATTAAAACGACTTACATGTTACATGAATACGTAATATAAAAAGCAATAGTAATTAATTTTAATATATTGAACTGTTTTATTAATAAATGTCTTCTTTATAATTGATTTTATAGAATTAAGAATTGACTATCCTTGTAAATTTTGTATGTTAATTAAAAGTTCGGAAATTTAAGAAAGGGCTGCCCAATAATAGTATCAGATTTGTAAAGTGAGGCGAAATAATAATTACTTGTGATAAACAAGTAATATTTATTTTATGTTTCGGAACAAATAATGACATTACGAGGGTTGCTATTTACGTAACCGGAATAATAAATAAAAGCAAATCTTTATCATTGAAAATGGTTTTATTTTTTTTCAAAATATTTTACGCGATGATTGCATACATTTGAAACAATTATCATAGCACTTTTTCCATTCCGATTGAGATATCTCCAAAATATGCTGTTTGAACGCATCGTAGAAAATAATTTATAATTATAATAGACAGCAAATTTCACATATAATTTAGAATTAAATTATTATTAACTAATAATATGAAAATATTTTAACTTACTTTTGGTAGTGAATATGCCTTCATTTTGGGGCAATAATATTTTTACGAACGCGAACATAAATGTTTTATTAATACTTAAATATTAATTAAAAGCCCTAAATATAATTTATTTTTGATAATTATTAATAATAGATATTTTCGGTTTATGGAATGTTATGGGTGGTATGTCAAAATGCTACAAAAAGTTGAAAAAATTGAAATAATATTCTATACTTAATCCTTAGGCTACTGTGAAAATTTCAAATCTATTCACTAAGCCGTTCAAAAGTTATCGCAATTTAAAATTATCGTATCGTTTATACGTGATCTTGTGGAAATTCACTAATATATATACATATATATATATATATATATATATATATATATATATATATAAATATATATATATATATATATATATATATATATATATATATATATATATATATATATATATATAAATATATATATACTATATATATATATATATATATATATATATATATATATATATATATATATATATATATATATATATATATATATATATATATATATTTATATATATATATATATATATATATATATATATATATATATATATATATATATATATATATATATATACTATATATATATATATATATATATATATATATATATATATATATATATATATATATATATATATATATATATATAAATCCATATATGGCTTTATAATTTCAAACACGGCCCTCATTGCCCGGCGGCCAAGGGGCAACTACCTACGGCAGTGGAAAGACCTGCCCTAAGGCAGAGGATGCTAAGAATGACAGGGTTAGGTCAGGGTGAGAAGTGAGAACGGATGAACGATCGCAAGAACTGTTGATCGAGCTTAACAACATACATTGGGACATCATTGGGAACAAAGAGCGAAGAGCTAATCAAACTAGAAACAACTGGTTACGTACTTTACACTAGGGGTACGGAGAGACGATGTGGTGAAATTGGATTCCTCTTTATCCGAAAATTGAAGAACAGTGTCGTAAAATTTAAAAGTATATCTGACCGAGTAGCTCAATGCGTCATTCAACTGAATAAACAGTTTAAGCTTTAAATCGTCAAAGCCTATGCACCAGCTATAAGCTATGGTGATGAGGAAATGGAGATATTTTATGATGATTTGGCCCAGCTCTTAGGCAATAAGAAGTACAGGTACAAAATTCTGATAAGTGACTTTATGCTAGAATTGGAAAAGCAAGAACCGGTGAAAACGCAACTAGCCCACATGGAAGTTGTGAGCGGGACAATCGAGGTGAGATATTGGTCGATTTTGCGGAAGGACGGGAACTGTATATTATGAAATCGTTTGATAAGAAAAAAATTAGCTGAAAATGTATATGCAAAAGTCCATCTCGTCTTACAAGTAAAATTAACTACAGCATGTCAAATGGTAAAACCATATTTAGCAATTGTACTGTCCTTAACCGTTTTAATGTCGGAAGTGATCATAGAATGTTGCGAGCAAAGGTTAGGATAAACTGTCGAAGCGAGCGTATATAATGGTAAGATGGTAAGATCGACGAAAGGTAAAGTAGGTTCTGGGAAGCTGCTTCAGAGGGGCAGCGATTTTGAGATTGCTTTGTCGGACCGCTTGGATGTGTAGCAAGACCCAGAAGAGATGGAAATAACAGATCAGTATGAAAAAATCATTGACAATGTGCTTGAAATGGCTGCTGCAATAGCACCAGCAGAAAATAATTTCAAACAGTCAAAAATCACCAATGAGACAATTGATTTAATGAAAAAACGGCGTTCAATGAGGAATGCAGAGAGTCTTTTTAACAGAGTCGAGTACGTTGAACTTTGTAAAACTATTAGAAAACGTATTCGAGGAGAAACTCGTTGGATCAACATGCAGCTAGTTGTCAAAATCACAGGAAGAAAATAAGGGAATAAACAACGCAAAATACAAGCTGAGAAATAAAAGAACTCAAATGTATGCCTTAATACGTGAGGACGGCACAGTGTGCAGAGCACGTACGGAAATGTTAGAGGTTATCAAAAAGTTTTATTCCAAGTTATACAAAGTCAGAGCGAGTCAAAGAGAGCAGTGCCCACGGAAGAGCAAATGCCAGATATCTTGTTGGTTAAAGTGACCAATGCTATAGAAGCGATGAAGAATGGAAAGGCTCCAGGAAGGACAGTGTAACTGTTGAAATGTTAAAAGCTAGCGGTTGAACTTTACATAAAATACTGGCAAAATTGTACTCAAAATGCCTCAAAGAACAACAAATATCCAACCTATGAAAAACTGCTGAAATGATTCTTCTTCATAAAAAAGGAACCTATGAAGGTTTAAAAAACTACCGCCCAATAAGCCTTCTGTCAGTATTGCACAAAGTTTTGCACCAAGATACTATCTAGAAGAATATTGAGAACACTAAATGACACAGCTAAGAGAACAAGCAGGTTTCAGAAGTGGATTCAGTACAATGGATCATATGCAGGTTGTCCAACACACCATAGAAAGGTACAATGAATATACCATGCCACTGTGATTGGCTTCTATTGACTATGAAAAGGCATTTGACTCAATATCAAAGCAAGTTAGTTTTCCTAAAGAGAAAAGTTTTTGATCAGTGCGTGCTGCCCGTTCTGACATACGGAAGAGGAACATGGACACTCACATCACAATTAATTCAAAAGCTTCGGGTAGCACTGAGAGAAATTAAAAGGTGTATGCTTGTCATTACAAAGTGGAACAGGAAGACCTGCACATGTATCAAAGAATAGACGAAAGTATGTGACATTAGTACAAAGGTGAAGAAATTGAAATAGATGTGGATAGGCCTTATAGCGAAGCGATGTGACGACAGATGGACCAAAGCAATCCTGGGATGGATACCGCTTGGATATAGCGCTTGGATACACGATGGAACGATGACATCATCAAGTATATTGGATCCGAATGGCAGATGAAAGCTGAGGACCGCGCGAGTTGGAAGCAGGCTGGAACCATCAATGCTTCAATTGCATCCGAATGTTCAACTTGAGCCGGACTGATTTACGGCGTAAGGTCAGAAACCGATCTCGGGAGATGCTTGTTGACCTCTGGTGGCAATGGAAGAACTGGGCAATTTTTACTTGGACCACGGGAAAACTTTTCCTTGTCTTTTAAATAAAAATAATGGATTTTCTTTGATAGAGTGGTGTGTAAAAATCGTACGAGCCCAGTAAAAATGTTATTAAAATTATTCCCAAAACTGGATCCGAAGAATCTGAAGGTCATTGTTGCATACTATGCAGGACAGTATATTGGAGCATATGCTGTTTGAAGTTAACTAAATTGGACCAATTTGGACGTTTTTCATCACGGCAACGTTAGACCCCAAGCATATTTAATCACAAAAAAAATGTATACTTTTCACTAGGATATTTGACATCATCGTTCATTTTTACTGGACCTGACTTGCTCTGATAATCAATTATTTAAAACTCAACGAACTTCTTTGACAACTCAATATAATTATTTAAGTTTTAAGCTATTCCAGATACTTCAACAGATGACTGGATATTTAACGACAAAGACATAGTTTTTCATTGATAGATTTAGAGGCTTCCAGAACCACCGTTAAGAATTTCGTTTTCATTCTTTTGAAATTTTTTTTCCCTGCAGAATAAGTGATAATCTTTGCAGAGTATGATTTTGACTTTATTAATTTTGGATGATTTTGTTTTCCATATTGAATAAAATTGTGTCAAAATTGTGAATTGTGATTGTATAATAAGTGATGACGTTATAAATAAATAAATGTGTAATAAACTGACTGACTAAATTTTCACTTTATTATTACAGTTTGATGCGTTTAATAACAACTAACAATATAGCTTGTAGCCTTCTGTAGAACTGTAGAACTGACAATTTTCGATGTTTGAATGGGTTTAAAAATACAAAAAGTCTACAATAAAAAATAATATTAAAACAAAATCCACATAAGGGCTATTTCTGGTCAGTGCAAATTCAATAAAAGTGATTTGTAAATCTAACTGAGGTAGTCAATATTTGATAGAAGTTCATTTTAAATAAATAAGCAAGGATTAATATCTAAAATTTCTACTATGTTTAAAATTGTATGTATAACAATTATTTCGACACAGTGCCTTTTTCAAATATAAACAATTTTAAGCTAACAGTAAGAAAAGTAATTACTACGTAAACTGTCCATCGACCTAATAATATCATAGAGATTGATAGTGGAGAAATCCATTTTTTCAGCGTCTAGGAGGGCAATATATGTTTAATAAAGTTGAACCATTCAAGTTTAGCTGGTCATTTAGCAAAATAGTCATTCTTTTATAAATGTGTAAACTCTCTAAAAGGTTTAATGTTTTATATTTATTTTCTTAGTATGATTTTCTAACATTAGGTGATTAACATAATTAGAATTATGGTGTTTAGTATAAGTTCTTTTATGTTCATTGAATGTAGTAAAGAAAGACCTTTATGTTTGTCCAACATAAACTTTTGGACACGACTTAATTGAGTGTGGATCATGTCCAAAACTTAAATGATTCTTCTCTTTCAAAGACTTAAATGGTTCAACTTTATTAAATTTATTTTATCAGATGTTGAAAAAATTGAATTTTTCCATCATTTTTTTAATAGGAATTAGGTTAATAGGCAGTTTAGGTTAATTAGTTTTTCTTACTGTTAGTTTAACATAGTTTGTATTTGAAAAAAAAAGCACTGTGTGTGGAAACAATTGTTATACATATAATTTTAAATATAGTGGAAATTTTAGATATCAATCTTTGCTTATTTATTTAAAATGATTTGTACCGACAATTACCGTCTTTTATTAAACATTTGTAATGAATTTCCATCAAGTAGATGCCAACACAATCCAAACAATAATTTTACTAGCAAATCGCCTGGTTACTTAATTTTTAGTGATTTAATAATATATTAAACATTTTTTGTTAGAGATTTCTTAAACTACAGCAAACAGTTTACATTATATATTGTCTCGAAAACATTTCTTATGCTGACGTATTAGAAATATTGAAAAAGTGTAACAGCGTCGAAAACGTGTTTGAAGTTGAAGATAAACCTCGTTTAGGGAGACCTTCAGCGAATGAAAAACATAAACAAAATCAAGGATTTTATACTGAGTTATCGTCGATTAAGTATGGGACTAATTATTCGTTCATTTTTAGATAAAGATCCAACAAAAACCATCTATAAGCACCATATTCACGAGATATGGCACCGTGTGACTTTTTTCTGTTCCCTCAATTAAAGATACCACTATGTGAACGTCTGTAGAAGCATAAACTCAAAAAAATTTGCAACTAAACACCAAATCACTTTTTTAAACTTCTCGGCTCGCCTTTTGCTAACCATGTTAGCATTATCAGGAGATTAAATCAACTCCTGATGATGCTAACATGTTTAGCGAAAAGCGCTCGAGAAATTTAAAAAAGTGATTTGGTGCTTATTAGTCTATTCGAATTTAGTCTTTCACATCGAGGTTTCCAATGGAAGAATTGATCCATAGAAACAATTTAAAAGAGTTGGCTCCAGAAGCCAATAATATATTTTTTTTCGAAAATTGAAAAAACCTTGAAGCAGGTGTATTGTAAGACAAAATAACTTTGGGTGTATTAATAAGTATTTTGTGTTATATTTAAAAAGTCATTTTATTTGTCTTGATAGTATTATATAACATATAGGATGCATTGTTCCAAAATAAGAAAAGGTCAGAGGGATTCGGCAAGTACTGTTGTTAGTTTTCTTTACCTGCGAGACATAAGGTGTAGGAAACGAGGTGTATCTGTTTCTTTAAACTCTTTCTCTCTTTCAGGAAGGAGACAATACCGCGATTATGTCAGAAGATGGTAAATAAAGGAAGATAATAAAATTTCCCAGTCACTGACATATGCTGAAGAAAGTAAAATATCAAGTAAAACGGTATGCGTTTTAAATAAAGCTAACACGCTTTATTGACATTAACACACTAACACGCTTTATCACACTTCCGGGTTACAATATTCATATGTTACTATAACATTTTTGTCAGTGGAAAAACAACTGAAAGATTTTATGAAAGCTAGTTTTGGAAAGGAAGTGTGTCGCACGGAAAATATTTTCAAGGAAGAAATTTTCCTTGATAATTTTTATATTAACTCTTGTAACAAATTAATATTGTTTTATCTAGGATTTTCTTCATTAAAAATTACTATTTTATATTGATTTTATTTAGAATGTATATAGAAATTCTTTTGTTTTTGATTTGATAATGAAATGGAACAATAAATGTAAACATGAAAATAGTTATAAATGTATGATGAAATTTAACTCCAGAATTTAAGAGAGTAGATTACTATTCCACATGACTGAAAGTATACCGGCTTAAACATCGAGTGAATCATTGATTGATTTGTCTGTTAATTTGTGATAGTTTACTTTTTAAAACCGAACAAAACAATTTTTTACTTTGTTATCTATCACTTTTATTTTTCAACTTTGTATGACTATAGTTTCATAAAACAATATTATATATTCAAACACTACTTTAAAACTAATAATTATTTTAATAGATTTTTAATATAAAATTTATAATATAAATAAATTATATTTAAATTACTTTAAACTAATGAATCAATAGGAAAAACAAACAAACAAATTTGAAAATTTTGTTAATTATCGGAAAAACAGTTATGGATTCAAAAAAACCAAAGGAACTAGGACACGAATGTATTGAACAAATCTTTTATAAAATCATTCGTGAGCAACCATCTAATTTTAGAACAAACTAATTTGTTTGTTAAGTGAAGAAAAAACATCGTATCGAAATACAGCTGTAACAAAAAACATTTTTAATTAAGGTACATTAGCCTAGAACTGATAGTTAATGGTGTTGGTATTTTTCTGTATATTCAATTACGCTAATTTGTTTAGAATATATACTAGAGAAGATTTAAATCACAATTTTGCATATTATATTTGATGTTTAAAACACTTGGTATTTGTTTCACAATATATTCAAGATATTCTCTAACATGTTTCGGCCTCGCGACCATTCTCAAAGAGAGTTATGTATAAACTAAACTAAAGTTCCACTTAAAATTCCATTTAATTCCATTCCACAAAATTCCACTTTCCAACCAAAATTCCATTTCCACAAAATTCCATTAAGATTCCACTTAAAAAAGACAGCTATGAAAAAGAACTTAATATTATCAAAAATATCGCAAGGAATAATGGATATCAGCCAAGCATCATAGATAAAATGATAAAAAACAAGATTAAGAAAAACAACACCAAACATTTTTATGCCGCAACACCCGAAAAAGATTCTAAAAATTGGCATGCTATAAACTATATTCACAAATTAAGTTCAAGAATCACAAATCAGTTAAAGAACGAAAATATTAATATTATCTCTGTTAATAAGAATAATCTTGCATCGATGTTAAACAATAACAAAGAAAGAGCAAAATTTTGTGACAAATCTGGAGTATACGAAATTAAATGTAATATGTGTGACGCTATTTATATAGGCCAAACGGGCCGATCGCTCAATGATAGGCTAAAAGAACATAAATATTCAATTTTACACAATCAGAGAAAGACGGGCTTTGCCGAACATTGTATAGACCAGAACCATTTTTTTAACATTAATAATACCAAATTAATACATAGCTGCAATAAAAGCAGACTGTTAAATTACCTGGAAATTTTCGAAATTAAAAAAGCCATATACGACGGCAAAAACCTAACAAACACCCAGCTAGACTTCGGAAATACTCCAATTATTGATAGTGTAATAAATTTAACGAGATGAAAAAACCGACTTCCATTAGACAGCACTTTGAAACTTTGGTTTAGTTTATACATAACTCTCTTTGAGAATGGTCGCGAGGCCGCAACATGTTAGAGAATATCTTGAATATATTGTGAAACAAATACCAAGTGTTTTAATTATTATTATTGTTACTATGTTTCACCAAGAGCCAACCGCGCAATCAATCAAAACTATTATTTGATGTTTGTTTATATTTAGTGTTTGGTAGACTAGTTTGGTGGTCTTTTTAGGTTTTAAAGCATATATGTTTCTATAAGAACTCGGCTACCTTGAACTTCTATTTGTGTTAGGTATGACAAATTCGCTGAATTTTGAATGAGATTGGATCAATTCAGGCTAAAAAACAGTTTGTTTTCGAAAGATGACTCTGGTTAATTGGACATTAAAAATATAATAGGCATTGTTTCATGTATTAGAATATTATTGAGAGACATTATTTCATCACACTATTTGCGATCATTATTTCGTCAACAGAGAAATGTATATTTTCATTCTCAATCTTGCAAAAGAAGTGACAACCTAGCTACAAAAGTATTTAAAGTAAGCGGATACCTTTACTAAATTAATTAAACTGTGAATATGTACAACAATGGTACGGTGGTAACACACAAAACGGTAGTGTTCGGTAGAGTCTTTTTTTTTTAGGTTTATACGTTCCAGGACGACAATCAATAATTAGCATATTTGCTGGTACACACAGACAGTCAACGGAACATTAAAATAGATGGCGGAAGGCAAGATCAGTCGAGTGAGCATCCAAAAAGAATTTCAATTCGGAAAAAAATTAAATTATTTTGCAAATTAAAACAAAGCAGTTGCATATTTATTCAAGAGGTTCGCAAGAGGTTCAATAAGCAGCCACTTAGTCAGCTTAAATTACCCAAATCTCGAGGTTTTATAATCAAACTCATCGGAAGATTAAAGCAAAAGTAAGTCGCTAACAAAGTTAAGACTTTTATCCTGAGGTCCTTATTAAAATCAGTAAAAACAAAATAGGAACCAGGCGCTTATGGGTAAGTATAATCGAATGTAATCGGCGCTAATTAATGCCGATCCAGGACATACCAGTTAGAAAACCTAGAGATAGAGAAACCAATAAAAAAATACGAGAATAGTGTAACATACACTATGTAATTAAATAGATTAAGGCAATAAGCAAATCTTGGAACTAACACGTAGAAAGAATGGGATCCGGCGGATTAGCGAATATTTGTATAAGCAATAAACCATACAATAGAAGACAGATAGGACTATCGATTAAAAATCCTTGGATAATAATATCGTCTAGTAACAACAACAACAGAAACCGATTAACTGACATACAAACAAGAAATATTCTAAAATTCTTCTTCTCTAGAAGAAGAAGAATATATAAAAATATTAATAATTGTAAGTTTTATAAAAATATAATTATTTAGGAATGTCAAGGAAATGGACACTTTACAAAAACATGTAATATATAATATACTTCTAATAATAATGTACTTCTCAGGTCTTAAAAACAAAGCAAACATGGAGTGGCATTTATATTATCCAAGAGGATCATAAAATCCCTACTCGGTTATCATTGCAAAACAAGATGGAAGATGGCGAAAGAGAAACGGACAGAGATAGAAGGCTGTAAAGGAGGAAGCCCTGGATTCGATATGGGACCGTGGGGCATTATTGAAGCAGAGAGGTCCGGTCGACGAAGGCGGACGCCAGGACTAAAACTACCAATGTCTACCCATTAAGAAGATCTGTCGGAAAGAGAAAAAAGGTACATGGAGCGAATATGTTAAAAATCGAGGATCACCATAATAGAAATGAAACCAGATAGCTGTTCAACAAAATTAAACAGCTAACTTGAGATTTTAAGCCGCAAACTTTGGTGATGCAGGATAAGCATGGACAAGTGATAACGGAAAGGAACGGTGTTCTTAAACGGGGGCAGGAATACTGCCAATCCCTTTTCGAAGACAAACTAGAAGAATATCCCCATGAGTATCCCAATTTTGATAATATAGAAACCGAAATCCTAAGATCAGAAGTTAAAATCTCTCTAAAGAAACTGAAACAAAAAAAAATCCGCAGTAGTGGATGGTACTGAAGTTGGGATGTTGATAACTGACGATGACAACATGATAAGCCTGCTATGTATTCTCTGCAACATGATTTGGAGGTCGGGTAAATGGCCGATCGGCTGAACAACATGTATATTCATCCTCGTTTACAAAAGGCGACCAAAAAACGCAACGCTCAAACTATCGAACGGTAGCTCTAATTTCTTATTCAAGCAAAGTGCTAGTTCATAGAATTCATGAAAGACTGAAAGCCTACATTCACCCCGAAATTCACCAGGAACAAGCGGGATTTATGACCGGATAAGTCACAGGGGAACATATATTGAACATTAGATAGATAATCGAAAAGCTTAGGTCTTATTGGATGACCTAATGAGCTTGGTTGCTTGTGTTTCATAAAGTATCAGGAAGCTTTTGATCAAATAAAATAACGCAGTTTATTGGATCATTGGAGGGTGGATCCTCTGAAAAGCAACTTACGATTGGGACGGCGGAGTATATGTCGGGGGAAAGAGATTGACAAATCTCCGCTATGCGGTTGACACAACATTGCTTGGGAACTCAGAGGAAATCGTAGGTTTGATAGAGGGTGAATACAAAAGGTGTGCTTAACAATAAAATTAGCAAAAACCAAGATTATGATAGTCAATAAGTCACTGTAGCGGAAGACTGGACCGATCTTTATAGACGAGATTGAAGTGGGTGCAAAAATATAAAAAAAAATCAAGTAGTTGCGGGCCTGAAATAAGAAGAAGAATAGCTATGGGAAAAGCCGCCTTTAGCAAATTGACACGCATATCGAAATAAATAACAACGGATAAGTAAAAACACTAAAATGAGGTTGGCGATAACACGGATATTTCCTATCATAACATATGCCACCGAGTCTCCGTTTGGGCGCCAGAAACCGCGGATAGAAGGCATATTGATGCGTTCGAAATGTTCACATGCAGGCGTATGCTCAGGATCCTGTGAACCGAGAAACGCAGACATAAATCAATTTTGGCCGAACTCAACATCACTGAAAGACTCAGCAAAACAATTCAAAAATCCATACTGAAGTATCTCAGCCTCATCACGCGAAGATAGAATGATTGATAGAATGAATGATAGAAGATGAATTAATGATAGATGATTGAATGAATGATTTTTTGGAGTAGATATATATATATATATATATATATATATATATATATATATATATATATATATATATATATATATGTATATATATATATATATGTATATATATATATATATATATATATATATATATATATATATATATATATATATATATATATATATATATATATATATTTGTGTGTACTGTTTCACGGCTGGAAAAAACAGGTATTGGGATTTTTTCGGGAGTACATCCGGTTGTCGAGTTGGTCCCTGTCGGAAGCTTGCAGACGTTTCTCCAAAATCTCATTTGGCATATTCATGCTTACTGTCGCGAGGTTCGTGACTTTCTGAGAGAGATCGGCTTTCCGTGTGATATTTATATCTTCTGACCTCGGTCTTACTTGGTAGCAATTGGCACTGGCATTCAACTCCGCGTTCCAAAAACTGGAAAAAGATCTCGCCAACATCATGTAACCTGCTATAGAAAGAACCGATTCCTACGTCAAAAACTCAGAAAAATTCACGCATATCCTCAACAGTATATCAGTTAATAAGTTAGTTAATAGTTAATAAAAACGATATCATCGCGAGTTTTGACGTAAAAGCGCTGTACCCCAGCGTTCCAATAGACGAAGCCTTAGAATTAATTACAGAGAACGAGAACTTCGAAGACCACGTTCTGGATCTCGCAAGACATCGTCTAAAGAACTCGTATTTTCTATTTGACAACAAATTTTACCGTCAGACAAAAGGCGCAGTAATGGGGTCATCTCTCATCCCTGGCGTGGCAAACCTATTTATGGTCTATTTTAAAAGACAAGCCATTGAAAAGGCCCGTCTCAAACCAAAGCCCTGGATAAGATACGTCCATGACATATTCGTCATATGACTTTTCGAAAAACGGAGCTTTACAACTTTCTAGAACATCTAAACTCAACACCCAGAAATACAGTTCACACTAGAAAGTGAAGAATAAACAAGCTAATTTAAATAAGCTAACAATAGAGGTCACCTATGACACAAGGCATACAGAAAACCAATACACACAAGCAGATATCTCAATGCACAGTCACACCACCACCCCACTCAAATCCAGGCAGTAACAAACACCCTAATTTCAAGATCCATCCGCCTGACAGACAACAGTACACAGCAGGCAGAACTCAACAACATACGAACACTCTAAAACAAAGCGGCTACTCAAAAAAGACAATCAACCGTGCAATACAACAACACCAAAAACAAAAAACCACAGAACAAGCCCAAGAGACATTCACTGTAATACTTCCATACATCAAAGGAACAAAAATCCTTGAGAAACCCGAAAGACAAGTCAGACTGGAAAACCAAGGAGTTTACCGCATCCCATGCTCAGGCTGTAACAAAACCTACATCCGACAAACAAACCGAAAAATATCTGCCAGAATAGAGGAACACAAAACAAGCATACGGAATAAGCAAACAACATTGGCATTACTATACCATACAAAATTGGCTCATTCTGAGTGAAAATAATATCCAAACGATTTAACAATTACCTTTGTATCCAGAAAAATGCACGGTATGGGGCGGATTGTACGCTATTATTGGGCCGTATTTCTTTAAAAATCATTAATGATCATCATAAATGATTATATTCTTTCCGAATAAATTCCGAATTTGAATGGTATTGATCTGGAGAAAATATGATTCCAAACAGAATGGCTTCAAGGGTCATACAGCCAACACAACAATGGATTTATTGAGGGAACAATTCGGTACGAAAATCATTTCGTGGAATGGACCTGTTAATTGGCCACCAAAGTCATGTGATTTAACGTTTTTAGATTATTTTCTTTGGATTTATGTTAAATCTTTGGTCTATGCCGATAAACTAGCAACAATTGACGTCTTGGAGACCCACATAACTGGGATAATTGCGGACATAAGACCCCAATTACTTCTAAAAGTGGTCTGAAATTGGATTCTCAGAATGCGCTTTATCAGAAGTAGCCGCGGCGGATATTTGTATGCAATTGCTTTCAAACATTAATGTCATTGAATGTTGTTTCACATAAAATAAATGGTTTCAAGGCATCTAATTTGGTTGTTGTTTTATTTTAATTTAAATTCGGACGCACTCAAAAAATCACCCTATATATCGGTAGATTATGTAAAGCCTTCTTATTCTACTGAATATTTGTATTTAATATACGGATGCAACATGATGAAACTGAAGCAAGAATAAATATATGTTTGACAATTTAAATAGTCTACCGTACAAATATTTTTATGATAAAAAAATATTAATAATTCGTCATAAGATGGTTAAAAATATCCTTGAGTAAATATACTTGACTTCTATTTGAGAATTCTGTCGGAAAATCCTACAGTTGTAACCTTTAAAATTTTTATGTAACAGGAAACCGAAAAATACTTTTATAACATATATCATGTATGAAAATAAAGGATATAGTTTAAAATCTATTTTTTTTTTGTACGAGGAATCTTCTATATTACAAAAAAAAATACAAATTTAATATTTATAATTAACACGGCGATTTAAAAATATTTGTTAGCTACTTTAACATTTAATAAAATCAATAGTCAATTTTTCAAAAAAAATGTCTACTCATTTGAGCAAGATGAGCAAGATGAGCAAGATGAGACGTCAAGAAAAGGGAGAGCAGAATTGTTTTCAGTATCCTCAATTGTTTGTTATTCTCCTCTTCAATTGTTTCAGTTCTAATATCAAAAAGGCTAGACCAACGCTCCTCCTATTCTATCTAACGTAAACCCACCCACACAAACCGTTATATAAATGCGAACTCACATCATCATCCATCCCAATTAAATTCGGTAGTCAAAACTTTAGTCACGAGATCACTAAGATTGTCGAATAGGGAACATAGGCAAACAGAACTTAATTCATTAGAAACGGTACTAATTCAAAACGGTAATGACATGCGTCAAATAAAAAGGCATATTAATAAAGTTCAGGCAACTGGTCAAACCAACTAATCTATTAGAGAATTGTCCCAAAACCCCAAAGTTCTTCCGCCATACATCAAGGTAGTTTCTGATAAAATTTACCACGTATTCAGATCCCGTAATATCGAAACGATATTTACAACAGAAAGAAATATATCCAGTTTCCTCAGACCAGTGAAGGATAATATTCCACAAGAGTCACATGGTGTCTATGAAATTCCTTGTTCTGGCTGCTCCCAATCATATATCGGTCAAACTAACAGACGTATCCAAAATCGCATATGCGAGCATTCCCTCGCCGTCCGAAAATCTTATCTCTCCTCGACTTTAGCAGAACATCATCTTTAAACGGGTTAGTCAATAGATTTCGATAAGGCCAAACTAATCGCACCTATATATTCCTACAAACCCCGCATAATTCGTGAAGCAATTGAGATCGAAAAACGTCCAAACACGTCCAGAAACCGCTTATTTCCAAATTGCCCATCCGAAACCCTTCCGAACGTCCACCTCCCGTCTCACCCCCGCACCTCTCCCGAGCGCCACACCTTCAATCTTACCGTCGTTCGTCCAAGTTCTTTTCTGGTTGTGAACTCTGGGGAGTAGGCAGATTGAGGCATCGGAGTAAATCAGCTAGATTCTCTTGAAAATGGCTTCAAAGTGGAAGCTGAAACGTCGAGATTTTATAAATCTAAAACGCGGTTCTACCCGAGAATCTAGTAATTTTAATATTACCGACCGCGGAAGCCTTTCCGAATATATATATATATATATATATATATATATATATATATATATATATATATATATATATATATATATATATATATATATATTTATATTCAGGCCAAAATTTAAAAAGCAAGAAATAGTGAAAAAAGTGATCTGTGTCTGTGATTATAAGGTTATCTGAAAAGTTCAGAGGGATTTTCCAGTAACCTTATATTATTAATAATAAAATATCGTAGCAATAATAAATATAATTAAAATAACAATAATAATGGTTACGTATGTTAATAATGTTTACATAGATATAATGATTACATGGATACAATGGATATAATGGTTACATATTATTAATTCCTGTTGTATTTATAATGTTTGTGTTCAGATTTCAGAGTTCAGAGACTTTAATTAACCTTCAGTTAGTCGAGTTGGAAAAAAGTGCTTTTTTTGGATGGTGCTCCAAACAAAAAAAAACAGTTTTGTATCATTTACGGAGATTTTTCTGTTTGTGAGTCTACCATGCAAAAGCACTTTGGTAAGTTCAGGGGTAGATATTTTTATCTGAAAAACCGGCATCGCTTGAGATATTCCTCAAGCACTGATCTCGAGGAAATAAAGACAATAATATCGAAAGATCCATGCATACCGATCTATGTTCCACGTTTACTAATACGAAATATAATTGAACTAAGTGAGCGAAATCTACAAGATCGAATTTTTTGTGAGATCTGTTACGAAAAAAAAAACATTAACAGTTTACACTTAGATTGGCTGAAGGCAGTAATAGAAGATAAACGGCTAAAATTAGCAAACAAGAAAGGAGTCGTGTTCCATCATGACAATGCACAACTATACGTTTCATTTAGGACCCAGCAAACATTGTCGAGTTTCAATGGGGATGTTTTTCCCATCCAACTTAACCACCTAACCAACCTAACTTAACCACTGGGGCGTCACATCCTAGAACTACTATCTACTCCGCTTCCTCAAAAATTGTTTAAAAGTAAAAACGGAAGAAGGATGTGAAAATAACCCGTTGACATCTTTTGAGAATAAATATACTAATTTTTGACAAAAAATCATTGTGAACCTACAACTACGTTAGCAGATAGTTATAAATAATAATGGTATACTCTGTTTTAAGATATTTCGTTGCCCTTCAGCAAAATGTAAATTGCCCCAATAAATCTCAATAAAAATATTTCTAGTTTCTTAAAAGGCGCCAGAGCCGGAGTGGTTTAACTTCTGAATAACTTTGGGAAAAATAAAATATTGTTAAATTATGATTAAATTATTCTTATTATTATGTTTGAGTGAAACATTGCTTATTGGTTTGTGTATATTAAATTTATTAGTACAATAAAAATTATAACTTAAATTTAATTATACCTTTATTTCGGTTTCGCTCTCACTGTCACGTTTATCTACATTAATAATAAGTGGTTCTATATTATTAGTAAATGATACATAGGAATCTTCTATTTTAATAATATGGTTAATCAAATGTATCCAACTTTCTTTGGGAATACTATCTACACCCTTCTTAATTAATGTTGCAGCACTTGCACTTAGAGTCGGAGAAATGTTTTCTGCTCTAATATTGTATTTTACTTGATGCCACATATGCTGAATTGGATTAAAAATACAATAATACGGGGAAAGGCACAAAACCGTATGTCCCATATCGGCAGCAATGGTATCACATATATATTCCTTTTTAATATTCAATATCTTTAATATTTCTAGATCACATTTTTTATATGTATTTTCGAAGTATGATATATACTCATTTTAAACATATAGTTCTGAATTTCCTATTTAGTGTTATTAGTATTAGGAACTTAATTTTTTTGGCGTTTATGATAACTAGCATTGTTCATTACAATTAGGCTTTCCTTAGGCACATTGGACAAAAAGCTATTTATAAACCAATCTTCAAAAAGTTCTACAGTGGTGTCGTCATGGTAGTCCAAAAATGAATGTTTAATATTCTTTGAGGACAACTCGGAATCAGCATGTAAAATTGTAATTATTTTTTCCTTGTTCGCTGAGGTTTTGGTTTGGCATTTTCTTGATGTATGTATCCATCCTTTTGCTGGTGTCTCATGTGTATCGAACCATGTTTCATCAAGGTAGATAATCGGATGATTTTCTAATCCGTATTTTTTTATACGGTTTATAAAGTCAAACCATCATCGTCGCAATCGTTGTGATTCCATTAATATTTGTCTTTTATTAATGGTCCGATATGCAAAACCCATTAGATATAATATTCTCCGGAGGATAGTTCTGCTGCAAAAAATGTTGGTTTCATCTTTCCTTAGTCGCTGTTGCAATGAATGCAATGCAGTCACAGTTTGCTCTTCATACATAGTGTAAATTTTGCTTCGAATTAAGTCTTTGTCACTTTCGTTAACAGATTTGCTTTTACCAGAATCACTACGGATTTTTTGGCTTTAATTGGTTTTATCACAATATCTTTAACTGTTGACAATGGAGTTTTCGTTAACGAAGACGTTTCTGATGCGGCTGCATTTTCTTTAAACCCCCTATTCAATGAAGAAACATTCACATCTTTAACAATTTGCTTAGCATCGGGCGATAAATGTTTTCTTTTAAAATTACCATTACCGGATGCACAATGATCATTATCTTGCCAAGAACGCCACATTTTTAGCACGTTTAGAATAACAAAAAATACGATCGAAATTATAGAAGTGCACTGTTTAAAAAAATAATGCGAACTAAACTAATCAGGTACAAAATTAATTTTATCTTTTTACCTGTTATTTTATGAGGCCCGGCCCTATTTACGTTTCTTGCAAATTTACTGGGTTTCGTTTGACAGGGGTTGTTAAGAGTTTATGGCAGTCAATCGGTTAACGATATATCTTGAAACGCACTATACTGGCATAATGGATTAAATAGATATTTATATAAATTATTTATGTTTCTCTTTGTCTTAATAAAATATCTACAATCTTTCCGAACAACTCGATATGTTGTACACAGTGGTTTATTTATGAAAATTATGAATGTAACAGAGTTACTGAATGTTTCGAAGCCACTTACATTTTGCCCAGAAAAAATCCAAAATGATAATAAAACAAACACAACAGGCTATGGTAAGAGAAATTGTGTCACAATACTGGGAAACTTCTTCATTTCATATAGAACATGACGTCTACGGTCTACAGAAGGAAATATAGAAAATTATCAGAGGAAAAAGGTAATTAATGTCCGTACAAAAGTCCATCTGAATATTGTAGCGATTTTCCCACAAATCACCACCAATGCAAATAAAAAATTTCTTCGAAATAATCACTGTTTGGTGTGGATTATGGTACGGTGGCATTATCGGGCCGTATTTTTTCAAGAACGCCGAAGGGCATTTCGTCTTTTTGAAAATTGATGAAATTTATGCGGATGGACTATATTTTCAACAAGACGGCGCAACTTGCCACACAGCACGCATTACAATAGACTTATTGAGCAATCAATTTGGAGAATCGGTAATTTTACGGAATGGCCGTTACAATTGGCCACCAAGATCTTGTGATTTAACACCTTTAGACATTTTTTTTTGGATATGTTAAATCACAGATTTACACCAATAAATCCAAGACTCTTGATGAATTTAAAGCCAATATTCTAGTCGACATACCACCCGATATGCTCCACCAAGTCATTGAAAATTGGACCAATCCCGGATCAACCCATGGCATAACACATACCATCTAATAAAAATAATGAGCACCATTTTCGGCCGAATTTTTTGTATTTTATTTCAAATTCAAATCATATTGCTCTTATTGGGAAACCCTTTATTATGCTTCTTTTGTCGGGTTTTCCGAAAAGTTCCTAGGGATTTTTCATTAACGCATTTTAATGCTTGTAAACAAAAATCTGTGATATAGTAGTATTGTTTGTTTACATACCGTCAATTCCTTGGGTATTTATAATATTTATGTTCAGATTCGTTTTGATTTGTCTTTAGTAAACCAAGTTGTTTTAAATTCAATTTCTATGTAAAATGTCCTTCGATAATTTGCATTTACGCAACATTGACTATCGTGGTAAGGTGGTTTAGTGGATTTAGGGGTAAAGATTTTTATCTGGAACACTGACATAGCAGATAGGAGATAGCAGATTAGTTAAATACTGGTAAATTGACCATTTTTGACTATCTAAAAATGGGCATATCTGCCAATACGATGTGTAGGTGGTTCACGAGCAAACTGTACTGATCCAAATTTGTTCGTGTTACCTTTTGCTATAAGATTTTCTGAAGCGGATGATATTTGATGATGAACAGAGGATTGTCTATAGGACGAGTAATTTTTTTTGTATTTCAATATGTTTTAACCCCTGAACGCCAGTCTATCCTAAATTTTACGACGTGCATTTTATTTTTGTCGGAAATAAACATCCCTATTGAGCAGCTTCGTCCCCACTACTCTTCTGCAGGCCGATGCAAAAAGAATTCTCAGATTAGTTTGACTTATGTCATTTATAAGGTAGGCGTAGTCAATTTGACGATAGTCTAGTATTAACGTAAGTTTGTCAATGAGAAATAAAATAGTCATGTTTCTATCTACAATGCATGATGCACCCAAAATAAACAAAACTACAGACAAACCTTACATTATTCACACATATAATGAAACTAAAGCTTTATGACATATTAAATATGGTTTCAAGAAATTCGTATATCGTTTATTGCCGTAATGCCCATAAGATAAATAGGAAACCTGTATTTCACCAAGAGTATATACTACAAATGAAAAATGCACTGATAATTCGTTGGCTGGAAAAAAAGAAAAGATTTCCTTATTATACAATCCCCTCTCTGACAGAATATCTACAGAATATTAAAATTGGATATGCAAGAACAAAGAAAAACAAAAGAAGCGTAAGGTTTGTTCTTTATACCCTAGCCATTCGACGTGTGATCACCACATATTACAATCAATGCAATCGTTCAATTTGTGCTCAATACCGGTCAGATATATGTGTTGTTTGTACCGTTTAATGAGGGTTTTTTTAATTTTGTTTATTTGGTAATAAGTTGTTTTTATCAAAGTAAAAATGAAGACGTCCAAAAAAGTTAGAGAGCTTTTTTACGAAAGTAATCAAATTTGCGAATATTTGGTGTATACGTATGCAAATATAAGTCTGGTGTTTTAGAATTAATATTCTCCACGTTTAGGGTAAAACATCTCTACGAACTTTCCGGAGAACCCGATATATCAAAACATAAAATGACCATCCGATATAACATAAAAACATTAATCTTAGTAAGATGTTCTAGATATGGCAAACATGACCGATACTCATCTTGCGAAAACTTTTTCTTACGAAATCCTTTATATTGATAACCTTCACATTCATCTAAGTTTTAAAGCAGGCCATTTAAGATCATAGCATTTATTTATTTAGCGAATTCTATTACTGTAGAATTCCATTCGATTTTTTTTGAGGATTTTGTTCATACCTGCTACATCACGTTAAAATTTAGTCGATTTGGTTCAGGGATTTAGAAAGGGCAATAAATGTAGGTTTATTTTAATCTTTATGAATCTTCATGAAAAATATTTCTCTTGAAAATATATTGTTAAATAAAATATACCATGTTAAATTTGTATGTTATTTGGAAAGAGATATTCATTAGGATAAATGTTTAGTACATTTCCTAAAGTTAACAAAACAAGGTAACTTTTTTCGGTTAGACTAGCATGTGAATTTTCACGTGCATGTTCTCTAGGATCATCTCTCTTGCTTTTCAGCGCTATTGTAAAACTCGATGCGTGTCTGAAAGGAGAAATGTCACATACATTTTCTGATACTGTATAGTTGACTAACATTTGCTTTAAGCAATTTTTGTAACTGTAAAAACGAGAGGAAATAACATTACATTATTGTCATATTTTGCATCATTGTATAAATAAATGTGAACAGATTAGGAAGGCTTATAACAATAAATAATAATTATCTTTATTTCAGAAGCATGGTAAATGTACATAACATGTAAAATAGTGCAAAAAATACATTGATATTATGTACAGTTCTGATATCAAATATATAATTAACAACATTGTAAAGCTAAAAAATTGAACAAGCATTTTTCGGGTTGGCTGATGTCCCTAATAATCTTAACATAATGTGGTAGGTGATTATACATTTTTATAGTTATAGTATGCTGTGTACTTGCTGTGTGAGTGTTAACTTATGTAATGGGTAATTATAATTTATGGTTCTTGTTGCATATGTTCTTTGGGTTTTAATGTTTTATTTTCGGCCGATTTTTTCTTGCAGTACATATTGCTTTTTTTCGCTACTATAAAATAATAAAAAAAAATAAAGCCACGAGGAAATTAAAATAGCGAAAAAGAAGCAATATCTACTGCAAGGAAAAATCGGCCGAATCCTGCTCGAAAATAAAAATGTTGTCTAGGGTTTACCGCTCGTAAATAAGTCTGGATTCTTGCAGAATAATATACAAAGTGTGAATAGTAAATAAGGTGACTGATGCTGTAAAAGATTTTATTTTGATTTCATACATATTTACTTATTATCACCTTTAATATGCACCCCTCCTCTATCCCTACAATGCTCCATGCGAATCTTTCATTGTTCGAAACAGTGCTGGAAGTCTTCTTCTGCCAGCTCCTTCAGAAAGCGTGCCGCTTTCTCTTACACAGCTTCAACGGACACAAATCGTGTTCTTTTTAATGCAGATTTCACCTTAGGAAACAGATATTCGGGTCGTTTTTTCTTTATTCTTTCACGGTTGCTTGTTCAGCAATAATGTGAAGGTAGTAATATCGATTAATCTTTTGACCTTCAGGAACCCAGTGAAGGTACACAATCCCATGAATATCGAAAAAAAAAACAATTCGGCTCTCGGTGAATTTGGGCTATTCTAGTTTATGAATTGGAGCTTTGTTTCAGGATCATAAGTAAAAAAACACGATTCGCCACATCTTATTATCCTTTCCAATAATTTGGGTCATTTTCAGTGGCATTCAAAGTGTCAGTTCAAACATTTTTGCGAGCTCCTTGTTGTTCAAACGTGAGAATTTTAGGCACCATTTTCGAAAACACTTTTTGCATATTAAAATCTTTGTCAATTCCTATAGTTTCAGCAATTGCACGAATAAATCAGCAATCGCACGAATGGATTCATTGCTATACACTTATTTCAATGAATTGTAAGTTTTAGTAGCTTTTTTAAAGTTTCAAGTGAAGTTTCACAATAATTCGTTACTCTATTGTTATATTTAACATTTTTCCGGCGAAACAAAAAACAACTCTAATGCGAATGAAGACTACGGTTATACGGATTTGTTTACAAAAGCGAGAGGTACTGCATTCGAAAGAGAAGGATTCACACTAACAGCTGTTGGTCGCTAGCGTTTGGCTCATGCGTAAGTAATAGCCTCCTCGTACATTCCTAAATAAAAATTGCCCAAAAGTCAACAAACCATTGTTTTCAAATTTTTTCCTGCACGATTTCTGTGGCTTCATATTCAATATACTGCGTAATGCTCTATTCTGACATATAACAATTTCTGCATTTCATAGCTACTCCGAAAAAAGATCACAGCATATCTAATATAGCTTTCAAAATTAGCAAAATACAGCGTTTTTAAGTCAGTACAAGAAGAGTGTAAACATATTTGCAGTCATTTTTTTGAAAATGTTCTACGTGATAAGACCAGGACAATATATTGCATATATTGGACATATCTAGGATTACTCCCAGAAATGTAGGATTACTCCCCGTTATATGTAGTTGCGTTTTATACTAGTATATATATATATATATATATATATATATATATATATATATATATATATATATATATATATATATATATTATATATATATTATTATTATTCACGTATGGGCCGTGGTGGACCTCGCGAAGTACAGTTAGAGGCATTTGTTGTTGTTAGCCTTCCTTTGCGCCCATACTGATTTCATTCTTTCGCTATGAGCTTTTTTCCTTTCGTCAGACCAAGTTGTTCCAGTCTTCCTACATTTTTCTCTCTGGCCAACCTCCCAAACGTTAACCTTGTATCTGAAACAGCCTCTATCTTGAATTTCACTTTGTGTAATATTTGCTGATCTTAGGTCCTCTTTAGCTCTATTCCTATTTTCATAAATTTCGACTATTTGTCTAGTTAGCCTACTCGGATTCATCCGTTTTATACGCCCGTAAAACTTCAGTCTTTTTCTCATATCGCTGTGTGTTTCTGTGTATTGCTTGATTTTCTCGAAGTCGGTATGTTCTTCTATTTATTTGTTTGTGGCCTAAGATTTTTCTTATAATTTTTCTTTCCTTCTTCTCAATCTCTTCGATGTCTCTCTTTCTATTCAAAATGAGAGTTTTTGCCTCATGTATATATTCTGGCTCAATAACTGTGTTGTAATGTCTCAGTTTTGTATTTTTAGATATGTATTTTTTGTTGTAAATATTTTGTGTTTCCATTTTTTGGCATCTACCCTTACTGGCCGCTCTTTCCGACCCGTTTTCCATAATTACTTCACCCAAATATTTGAATGGAGAGACTCGTCTGATGTTACCATATTTTGTTTTTAGAAATGGTGTTCTTAGTCTCTTCTTAGTCTGCAGGTCATGTATTGTGTGTTTTCAAAGAAAATTTGGAGTCCTATCTTTTCTGCTGTTTCTTTTAGGACCTCAATCTGTTTTTGTGCCGTTAATATATCTTGAGCTAAAATTGCTTGATCATCAGCAAACACCAGACAATCATTTTGATGTTGGTTCTCCCAAGTTTAATGGGCTAGTTAATATTCAGGGCCGACATTTTTTGACGCCACTCCTGTATTAGTTTTTCTAGAACCCAGTTAAATAAGAGTTGCGAGAGTCCATCTCATTGTCTCACTCCAGTTTTAATATCGAAGGGCTCTGAGATGATTTAACTTTTGACCTTGTGTTAGTTAGTGCCTATATATATATAAATATATATATATATATATATATATATATATATATATATATATATATATATATATATATATATATATATATATATATATATATATATATATAGGGGCTTTGTTTGTATATATATATATATATATATATATATATATATATATATATATATATATATATATATATATATATATATATATATAGTAGTATTATTCAATATAAAATTATCAATTTTTTTAATTCTAGATTATTTTATCCTGAATTATTTATTCTGAATTGCATTACATTTGTATTATCTTTATGTAGTATTAATTTGTTGAACAGCAGTTCTATCCACTAGTTGTTGCACATCTGTACTTCTCACCAACATATTTACATCATCAGCATACGTTTGTTTGTACTCCAGTTTATGTTATCATTTACATAGAGAGTGAATAATATTCGCCCTAGTACGCTTCCTTGGCGTATTCCAAGATGAATGATGTGGTTTGGCGAATGGTGATTTGACATGACGAAATCGTTTGAATTTTGAATTTTGGTTTTTTCTTATCGATCATCGAGATATAATTGTATCAATTTCAATGTTTGTCCTCTATTACCATAAAGATCCAATTTTTTATAAAGAATAGTATAATTTAATATGGCATATGCTTTTGACAGATCAAGGAATAGTCCCAAAGGAAGTTCACTGTTCTCCAGTGACCTCAGTATTTTACTTGTGAAATCAAACCAAGCTGTTTTTGTTCATCTTTTTTTCTAGATAATTCTAGATCTTGTAATCTTGTAAAGGTATACAACTTTGCTCCCGCCGTTTTACCGTTAGCAGTAAATAGTTGTCGAAATAATATATAATTGACGTTATGCATTACCTTTGTAAACATAACCCCATATCAGCAGTAGTCGATTTCCGTTTCATCATAAAGTTATTCGCGATTAAAAATGTCAGTTTATGAGCCAAATTCTCGTCATTTGCAGGAGGTATTAATTTTTTTCCTTGATATGAAGAAATCTGCTGCTGAGA
>JARFXV010001162.1:0-55825 GCA_031761425.1 Cosmopolites sordidus
GCAAGAAATTGTTTATAAAAGAGTCATCTTAGTTAGCATAAGTTAGATGCAATGTTATAGCATTAGTTAAGCATAAGAAGACCTCAATCTGGATATTGGTTTAGAAAAATACCTTAAACAAATGTTAATAAAAGGGGTAGCTAGTACAGCAATCATTGATCTACGGAGTGTAGTATGTACAGTGCAAGAGAAAGTTGGCCATGAGTTAAACTTCTTTGTAGTAGGATTTGAGTAGGCAGTATGTGGATTTGGAGGATTTCCAGCTGCACCAGCACGGCAAAGGTTGATGTTTCTCTGAAGGTTAACGATGTAGATGAAATGGCCGAGATACTAGTTGTACCTAATAATACCCAGAACATCGATATGATCATCGGACGTAGCTGAAAAACTTGGGACTGGAAAAAAAGAGGTGAAAGCTGAAGATGAAAACTTGGAAGTGTGGCTAATAGATTGGATAATTTAACAGGTGGAGCACAATAGTGGGATTTTGCAAGACAAACCCGCATTCACTTTTCAGGATTTTGAAACCGCATTTAGAAAAACCTTTTTAAAAGCGGAAGATTTATCCAGCAGGTGGAAAAGAATAAATGAAAAATCAAAAGAATTGCAGAAGATATCAATGAATATTTCCATAAAAAATGCAACCTCTGCATTAAGTTAGACCTTAATTTTCATAAACTAAGCAGCAGTTGCTTATTGCATTGTATAATTGCACAAAAACCACAATGATTCTGACAAATTGCTGAAAGCTAGGTTAAACCTTGTTCTTTCCGGCTTTGTCATACTTTTGGACAGCAAGGATATATATAAGTTGCGATCATGCTATCTAATAAGCAACTGCTGCTTAGTTTCCTGAAAATTAAGGATTAACTTACTGCAGACTTATTACTTATTTTTCATAGAAGTATTCAATAATATCTTCTGCTTTTCTTTGGATTCTTTCATTCATCTTTTTCCATCTACTGGATAAATTTTCCAATTTTAAAAACAGTTTCAAAATCCTGAAAGCAGTGGATGTGGTTTTACTTTGCTAAATACCACTGTCGTGCTCCACTAGTTAACTTAGACCATGCTGTTTCTAAAACATAAGTATCTGGCCATTCATGTAGTGTTTTAATACTTACAATTTCGTCTAGCCATATCTTAAGATCTTCGTTCGCATTTCCGCTAAATCTGGGTGCATTTTTTGTTAAGTCTGATAGTACATGATAACCGTTCGGTATTTATGCTCTGTTTGCATCCATACTGGCTTGTTTGTTGATCACTATTTTTTTCAAACGCTTCATCTCGCCGTTGATTTCCTGCAATAAACATTTGTAGCATACGTTCAAGGGTTGCTTCATATGGTCTGGGACTGCTGGCAAGATTGGAGAAATACTATCCTTTTGGGTGTTATCCAGGGCCTGATATTCCCGTATACCAAAATGCGTCCAGTTTGCCCATGACGTCACTCGTTGAGTAAAATTCAAATATCTTCGTTGCTAGACTTTGAAATACAATTTAAATGCATTGTAATGGAATTAAAGCTTTATATTGGGGACAAATACTTTATCAGTGTGGGCAACAGACTACAAAATTGTATATAACAGACACAAAGACAATTTTATTTGAATCTAAGAAACTATTTCCAGAACAAAACAACTTCGATAGTTCGCATAGTTTTTATTTATCGATAAAAACATTTCTTTTTATAGATTAATATTATTTATTACGAGTATCTGAAATGTATATAAACAAATCATTTTGTTTCTCAGTTTAAAAACATAAGTAAAAAATAATATACATTGGTTATATAAAATTGCAATATGCAAATTGATAGTTTTGTAAATATTGGTTTTTAAATGTAATATCCAGCTAAATACAATATTTTTTGTCATAAATAAAATATTAATTATTCAACACACATCTAGCTATATTTTATATTGGTATTAAAAATAACAACATTATGTTCCCTAAATTTAAAATTGTACATATATCTTAAGCATATGTCCATTGTGAATTAGCTATAAGTGTAATAATGTAATAGTTTTAATCATCTTTCTTTTACCTAATTTTACACTTACATTCGTGATCGAAAAAATAGATTTTTTGCTTTTTCTGGGCATTCAGTGTGGCTACTTTTAAGCATCAAATTATTCAAATAATTTTTGGTCAAAGATTCTCCATTAACAGACTTAAAAATTTGTTCAAGCTGTTTCATTTGTAAAAGAAAATCTTCAGAAGGTTTGTGTAAACCTCCTTTACTTAAATGACCAGTCCCGGTATATTTGGACTTGCTGGGTCTTTCTAAACTGGAATCGTTTAACTTGAAACATATATTTCCAGCTAAATGATCGAGCCCATCATATTCAAGTTCTTGCAGATCCTCATCGATATCTTCTTCATGAACACTGTTCAACATAAGTGTATCACTTTTGGAGTCGAATTCCTTGATCATTGAACCACTCATTGGCAAATCTGGGGTATAAATATGAAATATTAGAAATATTACTACCATCACCATCATTACTATGTCTACCACCATCCCAACATATAATCAAGCATAAATAAATAAAACACCCTACTTTTTAAAGCAACAAATTTATAAAATTTAATTTCTATTTCAATTATTTTTCTCTTGTGATAATTACCTGGTCAACAACTCGGCGACGACTTGTTTTCTCCCCCTTTTTTAATTCTTGCAGATTGTTTATTCGATACTAGTTTTTTAGAACTAAATGCCAGATTTTGAGTCGGTACATCATCGTTCAATCCTCGGTAACTTTTTGGTGTGTTTTGGTCTATTTAAAAAGTGTTTCGAACAAATAAAAGCCCTTTTCAGGTTAAACTTATCCTGTCTTTTTGTGGCATGGATCAACTTCTTACACGCAACTTCATTCTTGGGAAAAAAAAAAAAAACTTCACATCACAAGGGTTCTTTTTCGACTGATTGTTGGAGTTACACCCAAACACAGCACAACGCATTGTTATTATTGATTATTTTAGATTAACACTACACAAACGTCGTACATAAACTTCTAGTAAACTTGTTATATGTCAAAACTATGATGTTCTTGGAATTTTACCCAATGGGTGAAGTATTCCCGCCAATAAAGCTCCGCCCACCCTGCACAATATCTTAGTATTTATTAGGTTTGTTCTAGCAAAGGTTTCAAACGGTTTGAAACCAGTTTGATGGATTAATTAACTGCGCGTGTTCGTCCCTAAACTTGGTTGTAAACGGTTTGAGATTTTTTTTCTGCTAGAACGCTTATTTTGACTGACATTTCTCTGCGTCATTGAATTGCGTTTGTTTATATTTTTATTTGAAAATAGTAGAGAGAAAAAAAAAATATCATAAAAATGATACTGTGGGGGCATTAAAATCGTCCAAAATCACAAAAGAAATTAGCTTTTACATAACCAAACAATCCAAAGTCAAAACAAATCAACGAACATTTCCAGCTATTGCGCTTGTCACAAACTAAATTGAACGGTTTGAAACTAGTTTGCAAACTGGATATTGGTTGTTGCTAGAACATCTTACTGGTAGTCGGAATTCCGGTTTTAATTTGCTAGAACGCGTACATTCGTCTGCGCAAACTCCGGACGATTTGAAACCGTTTGAAACCTTTACTAGAACAAACCTATTATATCGTGGGTGTTATCTATAGTCAATGTCAATAATAGGTTTGGTCCACTGTTCGTCTTCTTTAACTTTTCAGCCACACCTGTTTGTTGCCAACTATTCGTCCTTCGTCTCGCTTTATAGTCAACTAACTTCACAACGACCCTTCTCAATCTGGTATCAGTCGGATAAAGTTGCATAATCGGCATTACTTTTCGTATTGGGTCTTGAGCTTTCGATTTTCAACATATCGTTGTTTCGCTATTTCACTTATCATTTCCCGAAACTGAATATTATATAAATATAGATATCAATCCCATTTCTGAATTTGTTTATTTTTGTTATACAGAGATCACTTAAACACTTTCACGTACATTTAACAGGTTTATAAAAGGATAAATACTACAAAATGTGTTCTCAAATACCCCGCAACTGCGTCCCACAACTATGGACATTAGTTATTTCAACAATCCTTCATATTTCATAAAGTTTAACAGTTTAGACAATCAAATTTGAAACATTTGTGAGCCATTAAAATGATTTGACTTTTAATAACTTACAAAAACTGTAAAAAAACCTATTTGCAGCATCCAGATTTGAATGAGATATAAATGGACGAGAATTGTAATATAATATGCTGTTTGTAACTGTCAAACCTATATATATATTTATATATATATATATATATATATATATATATATATATATATATATATATATATATATATATATATATATATATATATATATATTGAATTGACTTTTAATAACTTGCAAAAACTGTAAAAAAACCTATTTGCAGCATCCAGATTTGAATGAGATATAAATGGACGAGAATTGTAATATAATATGCTGTTTGTAACTGTCAAACCTATATATATATATATATATACATATATATATATATATATATATATATATATATATATATATATATATTTATATATATATATATATTTATATATATATATATATATATATATATATATATATATATATATATATATATATATATATTTCAAATATAAATATATATATATATATATATATATATATATATATATATATATATATATATATATATATATATATATATATATATATATTTCAAATATATATATATATATATATATATATATATATATATATATATATATATATATATATATATATATATATATATATATATATATATATATATATATATATTTCAAATTCAGTATTCTGCTATTTGAACAATTTCATTATTGCCTCCAAATCTTGTCGTTTCTAAATCAAAATGAACTAAAAGAGCTGATGAAAAATTAACATTTCCAGTTCTTGCATCAAAGTTGTCTACAAAATCAATCCCAAGATCCAATCCACATTCGAATTCATAACATATACCTTTTTTTCGTGTAGGTTTACTACATTTGTTCGATTCGATTTATTGCTAAAAATCTGTCTACGACGTTTTCGAATTACACAGTTTGTGCCGTGATTTCGTCCGCATTCAGTTTTATCTTTTGTTTTTCGAAATTTGACTTGACAGTAGTTGGTGAATTTTTCATTTTTTTTATTGATGAGATCGATGTTTCTGTGCAACACCGTTGGAGGATGGTCCTCTATAATGAAGATGCTTGGGAGCTCTATTACTCTCGTTACTTTGACTAGATGCGCATAGACAAAGTATATCAGCAACGTTAGTAAACGAACTAAATATTGAATTGAGTTTTTCTTGAAGCACTGTATCAGTTAAACCTTTTCCTCCAGGTAAACCCTTACGTTTATATTTTTTGCGTTACTTGTATAATGACATCAATCGCCACAATTTACGTGGTTGTCGAACGTATGTGGCACAATGTTCAGAAGACTGTTTGGAAGACAGAATGTTTAGTAACTTCTGTATTGTTTTTAATTTTTTCTAAAATACAACTGAAGCAGTATTTGAAATACTTTACCATTTGCGTTGATAATTTAAGACCGTACAAGTATTTGCTCAGTTTAGAAACAGCATGATTTTTATTGCTCCATTTTTTAATGTCATATCCTGCTTCGTTACGTAATGTCACTATTCTGCTTGAGTCATCATCCCCAATCAATGTTTCAAGTTTCACTTTTGCTGCAGTAAAATGGCGATTATTTAAAAATAATCCCGTGCCATATCAGCTTCCAGTGAGTTTAATGATCCTCGAAATCTTTACGACAATCATGTTATTTTTATTTTCCGTAGATCTTGAAGGTGTTTTGGAGTTATTATTATTCATATCCAACCTTCTTTGCTTAGATTCGTAGAATGCACAGCGTTTACTTCTTGTTGCAAAATCTACTACTTTTCCCGTATAAAATCTAACGGCACTATCTGAAAAAAAAATTAGTAGACACTGTTTCTATTGGAATAACTGAATAAATGCACACAGGATAATTTTTTAGTTATCATTCCTAACTAACTATTAAACTATTAACTGTTAAACTATTATATGAACTAGAACTTTTAATCTGCATTCATTCACTAACTCCCACTTTAATGTCTCAAATACCTCTAGTTGTCTTCCTTCCCATATATAATTGCTTGCTTTCTTTAATAAGTCTGTTAGAGGTCTGGCTATACTGGAATAACTTCTGATAAATTTTCGAAAGAAACCAGTTAATCCCAAATAACGTCTAATTTCATATTTGTTCCTAGGGATTGGAAAATTCTTAATGGCATCTAACTTTAATCATCCTTTAACCATCCTGATCTTAATTTTTCTTCCGACAACTCGAAACCTACATAAGTTATTGAAGTTTTTCCAAAATAACTTTCAATAATAAAGCTTGGAAAGCTAACAGAAGTCGGCAGCACATATCTTCAAAATTTACAGCTGGGACCTATTGTTCCTAGCTGGTTTGGTTTGAAAAGGATATCACGATGTTGTTACGTAATGGTCCTAAAACTAAAGACATTAATTCGGAAAATTTAAAAAAAGCATAGGCAATTCCAAAACATAATCTTTGAAATTCTGCCGTCTCGTCTAGTGCAAAAAAGGAAGATTTATTTTTTGAATCTTCACTTAGTTTAACCTATAGATACACTGACGTTAAATCTGAAGTAGAAAATAATTTATATCCAGACAATATATCAAAACATTCATCTAAATTCACAATAGGGAAATTTGTTTTCGTTGTTTGCTTATTCAAACGTCTAAAATCAACTACATCAACGTCTTTCTCCAGATGCCTTTGGAACTAATAGGACAGGTGAAATAATGTCTCGGATAATACCACATTGTCTCTACTCGTTTAAGATCTCTTTAATTTCCTCCAGGTCAGCATGAGTAGTTCTATAGGGTTTACATCTTGCAGGTACTTAATCTTTGATCGATACTTCCATCAATCAGTAAATCCTAACGTTGATATTTTGGTTGCAAATAGAATACAAAACTCATTAATTAATCCTACAAGTACCTTGATGTCTGAATTCTTTAATCCATCACTCTTGTGTATCATCTGCATGGTAATAGATAGTTTCTCCCTAGGCCTGTATTTTATATATTCCATCTCTGGCTTAGACGTTTCTCTAATTTCCCCTAGTCGCCGGTTTTTCTCTATTATTATATCTGTCTGAATCATTGGTTATTCGCATTAGACCTATTTCCGTTGCTGATTGTACAATCTATTTCTTACCTTCCAACTTTCATTAACTACAATGAGAAGATTGTCTCTTTGACCTTGGGACAATCCAACTCATTTCGGCAATTGGAATTTCTTCATCATATCCAAAATATAGATTTTCTTTTAACTTGATGTATGCTACCCCTAGTTTCTCGGTAAAACTACGTGCAATAGTAATATCGATGTTCTGGACATACATCAGGAACAACTAGCGCATCGACCATTTTCTTTATATCGTTAACCTTAGAGAAACATCAGCCTTTGTCACGCTGGTAATAGCTGGAAATCCTCCAAACCCATATAGTACCTGCTCAGATCCTACTACAGAGGAGTTTAACTCCTGGGTAACTTTCTCTTGCATTCCCTGGATCAATGATTGCTGTTCTAACTACTCCATTTGTTAATATTTCTTTAATGTATTTGCCAAAATGAATATCCAGGTTGAAGTCTTACTTCGGATTGACTATTTGTCTTTAGATGTTTTGTTTCTTCCTGTACTATTAACTGCAAGCTGGAAGATGCCTATCTATTTTCTGGACACTTTAGGGCCTTCCTTTCTGCGAGTGTAGCAGACAACTTCTCTTCTGATCCTCATTGTGTATTCCTCTGTCTTACAATATTTGGCTACATGAGCATATTTCTTGCAGCTAAAGCACAAAGGCTTTCCATCTCCATTTCTGTCTGGTTTTCTTTCTACTTTGGATGAGCTTGCTAAGGGACTATCAAAGTTTGATTCTCCTTTCTTAATTATCCTATTACTGGTTGATACAACACCTCCAAGTCTGTTTAACCAGACTCTTTTTTTTATTTTCATACTCTTGCATATCAGTTAGCAATTTGTCAGAATCATTGTGGTTTTTGGACAACAAGAATGTGCATAAGTTGCGATCATACAACCCAATAAACAACTGCTGCTTAGTTTATCTATTATTAGTATCTCCTCCTTTTCTTTGGATTCTTTCATTCATCCCTTTCCACCTACTTGGTAAAACTTCCATTTCCATTAAAACTAAAAACTAAAAGTAGTTTTAAAATCCTGAAAACAGTGGATGTGCTTTTGCTTTGCTAAATACCACTGTCATGCTCCATCAGTTAAATTAGACCATACTGCTGCTAAAACACACAATTTTACAATTTTGTCTAGCCACATCTTACGATCCTCCTTTGCATTTCCACTGAATATAGGTAAATTTTTGGTTAAAACTGGAAATGCATGATAAGCGTTCGACGTTTCTACTCTATCTGTATCCATACTGGCTTCCTTGTTGATTTTTATTCTTTCAAACATTTCATATCGCCGTTGATTTTCGGCAATAAACAGTTGTAATATACATTCAAGAGTGGCTTATTATGGTATAGGGCCGGCTGGCAAGGTTGGAGAAATATTATCCCTTTGGGTGTCATCCAATTCTTCTCTGTCAAGGGTCTTCTTCTTTAACTTTTCAGTCACCGGTGTTCGTTGGCAACTATCCGTCCTTTTTCGTCTCGCTTTAAAGTCTGCTAACTTCGTACCGATGCTTTAGAATCTGGTATCAACCAGATAAACTTATTTAATTGTCACTATTTTTCTTATTAGCTTTCGATTTTCCATTTTTCGTCTTTATCGTCTCTTCACTATCTCACTTATTATTTTCTGAAACTGAATGTTATTATATTTATTGATTGATTTGTCCGTTACTTTGTGATCATTTTCTAAATCATTTTTTAAAAGTGATAGATAACAAAGTAAAAAATTGTTTTATTCCGTTAATATATTTATCGTTATATTTTCAATATTGCGTCGTTTCACTATTTCACTTATCATTTCCCGAAACTGAATCTTATATGAATTCTTTACTTCTGAATTTGTCTATTTTTCTTATATAGAGATCATTAAAAAACATTTTCACGTACATTTAACAGGTTTCTAAAAGGATAAATATTAAAAAATGAATTGTCAAATATGTTAATTGAACTCTCAACTTCTCACGGGTGGACGCAGGGCTCTATGGTTTCACTCGTCTACTCTCAACTCTTCCTTTATACCACTTCGCTAGTGGCCCTCAACTCCAATTTTCTTGGCCGATGGATTCTCCCTGGATGACGATGACTCCCCACTTTTTGTGTAATTTCCGTTTTCTCACCCTAATTGATGGTTGGCTAACCATATTAATATTTACGAATAGGAATAAAGACTATTTACAACGCATGCTCTTCTCTTTTGATTGCCATCTCTCTTTCATCAATCAAATTTTTCAAACAGCTTTCATTAGCAAAAAACTCGATTTCAGCACCAACATATTTTTTCATGACGTTTAAAAAGTGTTGAGTACATCACAGGAATTTCAGCCGCTGACAAAATTTTATTCAAATGCGTGCTACCAATACCACTCTCACTAGCACCTAGTGTTAAAAAGTGGTCTAAATGTCAAGTATTCAAATCGTAACTTCAACTTACCGTTTGGTGGAAGTGCAAGTGATGAACAGTAATAACACTTTTGTAACTTATGTTTCAATACAATCTGGAAAAGTATATGTCATAGCGTGTAAAGGAAATAGCTTTAGAAAATTTAACGACTTACAGCGACAAAGAAAAAATTCCTTACAACAGGGATCAAAAACCTAATCAACTAAATCAACAATCGAAAAACTATAACAAGAATTATTATTGGTCATTAAGGTTATTAATTGGTCATTACTAAGAAATAAGCTGACGAACATTGTTAAAATATTTTTCTTTAATTAAGAATTATTCCTCACATCAGCCAGACTCATTTGGATATGCGCACGTACATACTCTTTTGAACATGCGCACGCGCAGACTCACTTGAACATGCGCACGCGCAGACTCATTTGAACATGCGCACGCTCAGACTCATTAGGACATGCGCACGCGCAGGCTCATTGGGGCATGTGCACGCGCAGACTCATTTGGACATGTTCACGCGCAGACTCCTTTGAGCATGCGCACGCGCAGACTCATTTGGACATGCGCACGCGCAGATTCATTTAAACATGCGCACGCGCAGACTCATTTGGACATGCGAACGCGCAGACTCCTTTGAACAGGCGCACGCGCAGAATCATTCGAACATGCGCACGCGCAGACTTATTTGAACATGCGCACACGCAGGCTCATTTGGACATGCGCACGCGCATACTCATTTGGACATGCGCACGCGCAGACTCATTTGGACATGCGCACGCGCAGAATCATTCGAACATGCGCACGCGCAGACTCATTTGGACATGCGCATGCGCAGACTCATTTGGACATGCGCACGCGCAGAATCCTTTGAACATGCGCACGCGCAGACCATTTGAACATGCGCACGTGCATACTTATTCAAACATGCGCACGCGCAGACTCATTTGAACATGCGCACGCGCAGACTCATTTGGACATGCGCAAGCGCAGACTCGTTTGGATATGCGCACGCGCAGATTTATTTTAAAATGCTCACGCGCATAATTATATCAACATGCGCATGCGCACACTTATTTAGACATGCGCAAGCGCATACTCATTCCGACATGCGCAAGCGCATACTCATTCCGACATGCGCACGCGCAGGCCCATTTGAACATGCGCACGCGCACCCCCCATTTAACAGGCGCGCGCGCAGCCATAATTGAACATGCGCACACTGATTGATAATAATAACTAGAATGACCGTACTATTCCAACGTTGTTGTCTATAATATATATCACGTATATATATCACGTACTGTTAACTGTATCCTAGGTCTGGGTAAAGGCTAAAATGTAAAATGAATTTTCCTACACTAATTATAATTATTAATATATCATACCCCTACATTCATGTTCTAAATAAAATAATATAATAAAATATTTAAATAAAATAGTATAATATAAATATACTATACCTATATATATTATATATATATATATATATATATATATATATATATATATATATATATATATATATATATATATATATATATATAGATATATATATGTTATATATCCATTTAACCCCTGTATACACTATTCATTCAACCCTCGTATTAATATTTACAACATTGTAGTTTGCAACATTGTATATAAATGCATGTCAGCATTTCAACCCACATGTCCTCAGTACCATGCCAGTAAACAAGCCAAGGTTAAAGCCACGTCAACGGAATCGTTCATCCACGTCATTTCCCGCAGTTCCAGTAAACAGATTCAAGGCTGCAGCCTCAGCAAAACCTCATACGACGCAGTTCCCTAAGGTGACCTGTCCCCCACAAGGTCCAGATGCCAAGTCAGCAGGCCAAACACAATAAGAACCAGGACCGCCGTCCAGCCATCATCATTTGACCATTTAATCATTTAATCATTTGATCACAAAAAGTTAACGTTAATTATTCTTTTCAAGATTGTCGTCATAGACGTAATCTTCTTATTTTTACATTTATATACAAAGTCAAACAAAATAAAGTAATACAATTTAAATACTAACTAAAGTGTTAAAATCCTAAATAAAAGTTTTTAAAAAGTAAAGTTAAGTGTAAACCATTTAACAAAATTGGCGCAGTCGGTAGGATCAGCTGGAACGTTGATAGAACAAGAAAAAGGTCTAACTACAACGGTGGATTCCAATCCTTCATCCAAGCTAACCAGAAGAAGAACAAGAGAACCAGAAATCCGCGGCGTCCTCACTCGTCTTTAAACTACGGATAGGAACACCTGGTGAAGCCCCTGGTAGTCAATGCTGACAGAGAACAAGACAAAGATGATCTTTGGAAAACTCTTGTAAGTACAACAACTAATCATCTCGTTTTATATTTTTCTCTTTTACTTATTTCGCGATATTATACTATATTGTACGGTATTGGAATGAGTGATTAAGAAACTTTTCATTTTCTCATAAATATTAGCTATTGTTAGTTAATTCCATTTACAACATCAAAAAACCTTATAACATCAAAACATTGGTTATATAAAAATATAAGTCATTAATAATAACCAAGCCATTTAAATCAATCAAAATGAGTGAAAACGAAATCGAAATTGAACCTTACAAACTATCTGAAATTTTTTCAATAGTCCCTGAGTTTGATGGAGAACAAATGTTTTTACACACTTTCTTGAGCGCTTGTGATTGTGCTAACAGTATGGCAACAGGCAATCAAAAACTACTACTAGTCATTCACATCAAAAATAGACTTCGCGGTAAAGCAGCACAAATTATTAATTCTCGAAATCCAACATCCTATCAAGAAATTAAAAGCCTACTAAACACACATTTTGGAGACACCAGAGATATGTCCTCGTTAATCCAAGATCTACAACGATTACGACAACTACCTAATGAATCTCCAATGATGTTCGTGAACCGTCTTGAAGTTTTAGATGCCCGATTACAATCTGTAATTCGTAGATCCCATCTTTCAAACAGCGAAAAGGATGCTCAATCAAATTTAATTGATTCAATGGTACTAAACACTTTATTAACCGGATTAGAACCAAGAATAGGCCATATAATTCGTGCGAGCAACCCAACTGATTTATTCTTAGCGAAAAAACGAATTAGACGTGAACTACAACTGTCTTATTTTGAAAATCAAAAATTTAACCAACCAAACAAACAAAACACGTATAGACAACCACCCTTAATACAACATCCAAATCAACAAATTAAAAGACCAAATTTACAAACCCCGAAATGCTCAAATTGCGGACGTTTAGGTCATTTTGCGAACAATTGCTATTCAAAAATGAATCAAGGAACTCCAAATCCTAACTACCAACGATCAACACAAAACTTTCCGAATAGACCACAATTTCCAAATCAATCGCAATCTCAAAACCAACCACCACAATTCCAATTACGACCAAATATTCAAAATAATCAACCACAAAATTCAAACTTTCAACAACGCCCTTCAGTAATACAAAGAAATCCAAATTTTAACCAGAACTTCAACACAAATCACCAAAGAGCCCATCTTATTAACCAAGATGTGTATTACGACAACCAATTTGAGGAATATATTCAACCAGATTATTATTCGCAGCCAGAATTTTATCAAGAGGAAAATTACCAACAAAATGAATTTTATACAAACACTTCTCAACAACAATTTCCCCAAGAACTTGAATTGCAACCCGAATATTACGACGAAGCTGATATCAACCAAAATTTTCCCATAACTACAGATCACAACCACCCCCCGATAGAATCTTCAGACAACAAAGAAACATCCCTCGAACATATACAAACTCTGAATTCAATCAAACCAACTCTCAACCTCATAGATCAGAAATTTTTGTAAATCCTATGTTTACAATAGACTCGAGCAATCTTTATTACATCAAAGATGCTACCAACACTTTCAAAATTTTGATAGACACAGGAGCAGGAATTTCAATATTTAAAGAAAATACAGTTAAAAACTACAGAAATCGCATTCCAGAAAACCTAACCATCCAAGGTATAACCGATGAAAAATTATTAATTACACAATCAACCCTTGTACCATTCACAGACGGAGATCCACATAAAGTCTTTATATACGATTTAGACATAGAATTTGATGGACTTCTAGGACTAGATTTTTTCGAACATTACCAATGCACAATTGATCTACAAAACAAACAATTAATAACCAACTTTAAAACAGTACCTCTTTTTAAAGCAAACGATACTGAAAACTTTAATCAAAATAAAATTCAAATCAATGGCAGAACAGAACAAATATTTAAATTAAAATGTAACCTTAACAACACAGATGCAATTTTATTTAAACAAGAAAAAGAAAAAGTTCATATTCCAAACGCCCTAGTACATGTTAATGAACAAGGAGAATTTCTAACATCAATATTAAATGTGAATGCAATCCCAAAAACAATCGAATTTTCTGACATCCAAATAGAACCTTTCGAAATAAAAAATTTTAATTCAAATAATTTTCAAAATCTAAACCAGATTGATAGAGTTCAAGAAATAAAAAACCAACTTCGCACAGACCATCTTAACGAAGAAGAAACAGAACTAATAACAAACTTATGTTTGAATTATCAAGATATTTTCTACATGGAAGATGACGAATTAACTTTCACAAACGAAATCAAACATACAATAGATACAAATAATTCGAAACCAATTTTTACAAAATCATACAGATATCCACACATCCATAAAGAAGAAGTAAAAAAACAAATTAACGATATGCTGAAACAAGGAATCATACGACCCTCTGTATCGCCATGGTCATCCCCAGTTTGGATCATCCCCAAGAAACTAGATTCATCCGGAAAACAAAAATGGCGTATTGTCATCGACTACAGAAAATTGAATGAAGTTACTATTGACGACAAATACCCTCTACCGAATATTTCTGATATCCTCGATCAACTAGGCAAATGTGAATATTTTTCAACTTTAGATCTTGCATCAGGATTTCATCAAATCGAAATCAATCCTTCGGATATTTCTAAAACAGGCTTTTCAGTAGAAAACGGACATTATGAATTCGTACGAATGCCTTTCGGATTAAAAAATGCCCCTTCAACATTCCAACGTGTCATGGATAACATTCTAGTAGGAATACAAAACGAACGATGTTTGGTTTATATGGACGACATTATCATTTATTCGCCTACAATCCACGAACACTTATCCCGATTAGAAGAAGTTTTTAAAAGACTTAGAAATGCAAATCTTAAGATACAACCTGATAAATGTGAATTTTTGAAAAAAGAAGTTGCTTATTTAGGACACTTAATAACCCCAGATGGAGTAAAACCAAATCCAACAAAAGTTCAATGTATCAAAGACTTCCCACAACCGGGAACACCTAAAGAAATCAAATCATTCCTAGGCTTAGTAGGATACTATCGTCGTTTTATACCAAATTTTGCAAAAATTTCGAAACCTTTAACAAACCTACTTCATAAAGATATAACATTTAATTTCAATGAAAACTGTAAACAGTCATTTAATGAATTAAAAACCGCTTTAATGACAGATCCGATTCTCGTATATCCAAATTTCGAACAACCCTTCGTGTTAACAACTGATGCCAGTTCATTCGCAATAGGAGCAGTTCTATCACAAGGACCTATTGGAAAAGACTTACCAATAGCCTTCGCATCCAGAACCCTTTGCAGTGCCGAAGTAAAATATTCCACAATTGAACGTGAATTACTTGCTATAGTATGGGCAGTAAAACACTTCAGACCGTATTTATTTGGTAGAAAGTTCACACTCGTAACAGATCATCGCCCACTTACCTGGCTATTTTCAATTAAAGACCCTGGAAGCAGATTAGCCCGATGGCGATTAAAACTCGAAGAATATGATTACAAGATTATTCACAAATCTGGAAAAACCAATAAGAACGCAGACGCATTATCCCGAATTAAAATAAATCACTTTAAAGAATGTTCAAAATTTCAAACTAAATTAAATTTACCAATATATGCATCTAATGAAACATCTGATAATGATAGTGACCATAATGAAACTGCTAATGACAATACTGAGGAAATCTCGGAAGAATATGATAAATTTATTGAACTTTACGACAACAGATCATTAATTGATTACTCTAAAATTAAAATTTCTAATAATCAATTGTTAGACAAATCCCACAAAAATATAATCACATTCTTTTGGCAAAACAAATTAGAAGAATTTCACCACAATATAATTGATGACATACTTAATGAAAACACTGATTTAAAGATAAATGAACTAAATATTCTTGATAGCAAATCCGTCAAAAAACGAAGATATTTTATAATTCCACTTCCCTTCGACCCAACTTCAGTTACACCCCTTTTATTCTACATCTTATATAAATATCAGAATGAATTCAAACCACAGGAAACTTATTACGTGGAAAACCAAATAGAAATCCCAGTCTTAGAGATATTCTCTTACATCTTCGCGGACCAAGATATACAATTAACAATATGTCAAAATCTCGTTAAAAACCCTGGACAAGATGAAATACCCATAATTCTTGATCAATATCATAATGGAAAAACAAATCTCCATAGAGGAATTAATGAAACTACACGTCGAATTAAAGAAAAATATAATTGGCAAAACCTAACAAAAGACGTTGAAAATTTCATAAAAAAATGCGAAACATGCCAAAGAGTCAAAATTAATAGAAGGAACCTAAACAGACCTCTAGTAATCACGGAAACACCAAAAACTCCTTTTGAGCGAATTAACATTGATATTTTTGAATTCCCTATAAAAAATTATGCTCTAACGATAAGGGATGAACTTACTAAATTCACTCAAGCTTACCCAATCGAAGACAAGACAGCAAGAACAATCGTTAATACATTACTGGTGTATTTTCAACATTACGGAACACCCTTACGGATTCATTGCGATCAAGGACGCGAATTCGACAATACCCTAATGAAGGATCTTTGTGAACTATATGATATTAAACTAACATTCTCTAGTATAAGCCACCCTCAATCAAACGGATCACTAGAAAGATTTCATGCAACCTTAGCTGAAATGATCAGAGCTCACACACAAGAACACCCTGAGGAACATCCTTTCAATATCCTTCCCTATACTGTCATATGTTATAACAACACACAAAACAAAACCCATGGATTTACCCCTTTCGAGTTAATCTTTGGACATACTACAACGAGACCCCCTGAAACTTTATACAATGAAAAAAATTTAATTTCGAAATATATTAGGGATTTAAACAATCGCATGCAATATTATTATAAGACAGCTCGTGAAAAAACGCAATTGAGAAAAGAAAAAGCAAAGTTACGTTTTGATAAAAACTTATCCGAAAACCTTTATGAATTCAAAATTGGAGATAAAGTATACATTAAAGAATCACAAATTAAAGACAAAGCTCAAAATAAATTCAATGGCCCTTTCGAAATCAAAGAAACTTTTCAAAATTCAGCTGTATTATTAAACCCTGAGACACAACAACAATCGAAAGTAAATTTTGACAGACTCAAGCCATATCACGAATAATTTATTTTCAGATTATTCGGAGTCCTCTCCAATGTACAACCCCAATATTTAATCACCCCAATCAATAATACAATCGGAATATATCTACATGAAGATGGACTAATTAAACTATCAAACGACAAATGGACATTACTTGTCTATAAAGACTTACATCTCATTCAAGACAACATAATAAGGAACGACAAAATCCTAGAAAACCTAATAGATACCATCGAGGAAAACACACCCCGTATGACAGCCTTTAAATCAGAAGTACAAACTCATATTAATCTTCTGTCTCAAATTTCAAGATCAATTAACCTAAAATATACTGAAATAATTAGTGATACTAAAAAGTATAACTTTAGAGAAAAACGCGGTATACTTAATGGCATAGGCACTATATGGAAATCCATAACCGGCAATCTAGATGCAGCTGATGGAGAATATTTTAACGAATGCATTAATAAAGTCATCCATGATGAATATCAAATTGAAAATCTACTGAAGAACCAAATAACTGTAACAACATCAGTTATTAAGAACTTTAATTCTACCATTCAAAAATTACAAGTTGACGAAGAAACATTTAATAATGATATTATAAAAATTCGTGAATCAATAATGGATATTTCTAACCAATTGAATTATTATTCAGCCCAAATTACAACTCTGAACATATGTGAATTATTAATGGAAAGTTACACTTTCATTGAAAATACGATCAATGATATTATAAATTCCATAACTTTCGCTCGATTACATATATTACACAGTTCGATTATAACCCCTGTTGATCTAATGGATTCATTAAAACATATTTCACAATCTCTCAAGAGAAACAATCTCCCTTTACAAATTTCGACAGCATCAATTCCTTATTATCTTGATATAATTGAATTGAAAGCTTTTCAGATAGATACGAGAATCATATTTGTATTAAACATTCCTTTAATTGAACCTGAAGATTACACACTCTTTCGACTCTATCCGATTCCAATATTAGACAATCGCACACATTTACATCATATTTTAACAGTAAATACAAAATTTATCGCGCGAAGTGATGATTCATTGTTGTACACCATTATTGAGAACCCAGACAAATGTAAACCATCTGGAAGGAAAATAAGAATCTGCTTGGACACATTTCCATATCCAATTGATAGTGACGCAATATGTGAAGCTCAATTGTTGAAGCACCAAGAACGCCTTCCACGTACTTGTCAAAATTCAATCATTATGGCAACTGATTATAATATCAATAAATTAAACTTAAATATATGGCTAATCATGGTATCTGATATATTACCAATAACCATAAAATGTGGCAACAGAGATATCATAACAAAAATGCTGGAAACGAATGCTATATTAAAATTACAACCAGAATGCAATGCTTTTGTAGGAAGTACAAGAATACAGGGACAAAGGGAAATAGATGCTTACGAAAATATTACGTATAATATAAATCCAATTCAAATCCCCTATGATTGTTGCAAACATCTTCCGGAAAAACTCGAAATCCCTGAGTTAAAACCATTAAAAATAAATAAAATTGATTTCGAAGATTTGAATATTGCCAATCACAAACTAAATCAATATTCAAACCAATTGGATGATTTGATACATCAACCATTCGTGAAGAAACACCAAAGCTGGTTCACAATCCTTACGATCACTGTCATTATTGCTCTAATAACACTCTATATCCTTTGCAAATGTCGAAGACGAAGAAGAGCACCTATAGGAATCGCTATTTCTCATGACGATTATCCACCATCACCTCCAAGAAATAAATTTGCTACATACACAGCAAAATGGAAAAAGATTCTTCCACAAAGAAGACCAAGTATTCGTCTCGAAGAACCAATAGAAGAAGATGTCATCGAACTCAACACCAATAAAAATCGTGCCTAAAAGTTGTCTCCATGCGTCAACTTTTATCTAAAAGGGGAGCTGTTATATATCCATTTAACCCCTGTATACACTATTCATTCAACCCTCGTATTAATATTTACAACATTGTAGTTTGCAACATTGTATATAAATGCATGTCAGCATTTCAACCCACATGTCCTCAGTACCATGCCAGTAAACAAGCCAAGGTTAAAGCCACGTCAACGGAATCGTTCATCCACGTCATTTCCCGCAGTTCCAGTAAACAGATTCAAGGCTGCAGCCTCAGCAAAACCTCATACGACGCAGTTCCCTAAGGTGACCTGTCCCCCACAAGGTCCAGATGCCAAGTCAGCAGGCCAAACACAATAAGAACCAGGACCGCCGTCCAGCCATCATCATTTGACCATTTAATCATTTAATCATTTGATCACAAAAAGTTAACGTTAATTATTCTTTTCAAGATTGTCGTCATAGACGTAATCTTCTTATTTTTACATTTATATACAAAGTCAAACAAAATAAAGTAATACAATTTAAATACTAACTAAAGTGTTAAAATCCTAAATAAAAGTTTTTAAAAAGTAAAGTTAAGTGTAAACCATTTAACATATATATACGAGTCTCTCAATTCAAATATTTGGGTGAAACAATCATGGAAAATGAGTTGGAAAAAGCGGCCAATAAGGGTAGATGTCAAAAAATGGAAACGGCATTGAGACTTACACAAAATATTTACAACAAAAAATGCCTATCTAATAAACACAAAACTGAGACATTACAACACAGTTATTAAGTCAGAATGTCTATATGCTTGGACATGCGCACGCGCAGACTCCTTTGAACATGCGCGCGCGCAGACTCATTCGAACATGCGCACGCGCAGACTCATTTGGGCAAGCGCACGCGCAGACTCATTTGGACATGCGCACGTGCAGACTCATTCGAACATGCGCACGCGCAGACTTATTTGAACATACGCACGCGCAGACTCATTTGGACATGCGCACGCGCAGACTCATTCGAACATGCGCACGCGCATACTTATTCGAACATGCGTATGCGTAGACTCATTTGGACATGCGCATGCGCAGACCCATTTGGACATGCGCACGCGCAGACTCATTCGAACATGCGCACGCGCAGAGTTATTTGAACATGCGCACGCGCAGACTCATTTGGACATGCGCACGCGCAGACCCATTTGGACATGCGCACGCGCAGGCTCCTTTAAACATGCGCACGCGCAGGTTCATTCGAACATGCGCACGCGCAGACTCATTTGGACATGCGCACGCGCAGACTTATTGGAACATGCGCACACGCAGACTCATTTGGACATGCCCACGCGCAGACTCATTCGAATATGCGCACGCGCAGACTCATTTGAACATGCGCACGCGCAGACTCATTCGAACATGCGCACGCGCAGACTCATTTGGACATGCGCACGCGCAGAGTCCTTTGAACATGCGCACGCGCAGACTAATTTGAACATGCGCACGCGCATACTTATTCAAACATGCGCACGCGCAGACTCATTTGGATATGCGCACGCGCAGATTTATTTGAAAATGCTCACGCGCATAATTATATCAACATGCGCAGGCGCACACTTATTTAGACATGCGCAAGCGCATACTCATTCCGACATGCGCACGCGCAGGCCCATTTGAACATGCGCACGCGCACCCCCCATTTAACAGGCGCGCGCAGCCATAATTGAACATGCGCACACTGATTGATAATAATAACTAGAATGACCGTACTATTCCAACGTTGTTGTCTATATATAAAGTAAGTTGCACCGCCTGGCGCCATCCAATGGCGAACGTTTGTAGTATCACTAACTGTATGACGTACTGTTAACTGTATCCTAGGTCTGGGTAAAGGCTAAAATGTAAAATGAATTTTCCTACACTAATTATAATTATTAATATATCATACCCCTACATTCATGTTGTTAAATAAAATAATATAATAAAATATTTAAATAAAATAGTATAATATAAATATACTATACCTATATATATATATATATATATATATATATATATATATATATATATATATATATATATATATATATATATATATATATATATAGGAGTCTCTCAATTCAAATATTTGGGTGAAATAATCATGGAAAATGGGTTGGAAAAAGCGGCCAATAAGGGTAGATGTCAAAAAATGGAAACTGCATTGAGACTTACACAAAATATTTACAACAAAAAATGCCTATCTAATAAACACAAAACTGAGACATTACAACACAGTTATTAAGCCAGAATGTCTATATGCTGCAGTAACGCTCATTTTGAATAGAAAGCGGGACATCGAGGACATTGAAAAGAACGAAAGAAAAATCATAAGAAAAATCCTAGGCCCCAAACTAATAAATAGCACAACATACCGACTTCGAGAAAACCAAGAAATCAAACAGTACACAGATATACCTAGCGATATGAGAAAAAGAAGACTTAAGTTTTACGGACACAAAACGGATGAATCCGAGTAGGCTAACTAGACAAATAATCGAATTTTATGAAAATAGGAGTAGAGCTAAATGGATTGCTGCAATTAAAGAGGACCTAAGATCAGCAAATATTACACAAAGTGTAATAAATTCAGGATAGAGGCTGTTTCAGACATAAGGTTAACGTTTGGTTGGCCAGAGAGAAAAATGTAGGAAGACTGGAACAACTTGGTTTGACGAAAGGAAAAAAGCTCATAGCGAAAGAATGAAATTAGTATGGGCGCAAAGGAAGGCTAACAACAACAAGCGCCTCTAATTGTACTTCGCGTGGTCCTCCAGGGCCCATACGTGAATAATAATAATAATAATATAAATATATTTATTTCAATGCAATCTAACATACGTAGCGTTAGTGTGTCCCAAATCTTATTTTGTAAAATAATTATCTGTCAAATACGATTAATCATGGTCGTTTAGATCAGCAAAAATTATGTGCTTGGATTCTTTTTGAATTTGTTTCTGGTTTTACTTAAAAAAATGGACAAAAGCTATTAAAATTGATTCGCTTGTGCATAAAACTTGGAATTTAGGCAAAATATAGTTCACGATATCCTTTTATGGGACCGATTGAAGGACAGTGAATTTCTTCATATTTGGAAATTACATTGTGGAGGTATTTTTTTAAATTGCAGAATGATTAAAGGTATTATTTAATCTCTAGATATAATTTGGTTAGGTTTAATGTTTTGTTGAATTTTAATTGACTGGCCATTCCACCTTAATACAGTTAATAAGTTATGGAAGCATATACTGCGGTGTATGAAAAATGTTTTATTTTTAAGTAGACTCTTCTAGAAAGAAATTATTTTAATTTTCAGGTGCACCAGGAGCGAAATAGTTGCCATCAAAATGCGATTCCATTCGTACAGTTTTAATACCTATCACAATAAGTTTTCTGCATCGAATAATCCAAAGGCTTACAATTTTTTGAGCAAATCGATATTGAGCAATCGATATAGAAAAAAAACATTTTGGAGAAAGAGCTTTCCCAATGTTATTGGTGCTATAAATGACTGTCAAGTGTTTTTTTCTAATCACAGAATGATTTAAGCTACCACATGATTTCTAGTTATAATTTATATAATAGCTATAATGTTTTGTTGCATTCTAATTGATGCGGTATACCGCTTTAATAGAGTTAGTAAGTTATGAAAAATTTTTAAGTAGAATGTACTAATAAGAAATTATTTTGATTTTCAGGTACACATCATAAATGAAATGGTTGCCATCAAATTTTATAAGTAAACAAATGTATAAGTGTAAGCAATCAAATTGTATAAGAAAACATTTTGTATAGTAAGAAAATTACAAAATATAACTTTAAATTATCTGTTTTATTTTATTTTTTGCAGTATATACATTTTTTGTAATTTAAATTAAGAAAACAAATTGTATATGTATATGTCTATGTTTTGTAAAATAATAATGATGATTATAGTTTTCTCCTACAGATATTATTTTCGCTAACAAAAATACCATCCTGAAATTTTATTTATTCAAACCACTTATGCTTGCTTGAGATGCAACAAGTAGCGGATTATTTTCTTTTTTACATAAAATTGTTTTAATCACAATTTCATTTCCAATTTTTAGTTGGATTAATTTTTCAACTTCTACTCTGTTTGTTTTGGTTATTTAAGCTATCTTGTTTCGTTTTTGAAGGATATTCATAAATGCTAATCAAATACCATACTTTACTTTGTTTTTTATCAGAATAGATAATTTCCATTTCCTCGGAGTGTTCAACATCTTCAACTCTTTCAACTCTTCCTGTAAACTTTTTATTTTCTATATATATTTTTTATAACTTCTTTGGGGAATTCGCCATCTATTTAAACAGTCACTAGGTGTTATTGTACGCTTTACTTTATATATTGTACTATTAACTTAACTCTTCTGAAGTTAAGGCCCACATTCGTTTTGAACTTTTAATTTTTACCGATCCTCACTTTTTCTCTGTAATGTCCATACATGTCATAACTTGTTTGTAATATGTTGATTCAATCAGCACTCTTGGTCAGGACTTTCCACCGGAATTATTGTAAGTTATTCAAAAATAAATTTTAATTACTTTACGACCTGCTAACATAATGTTAAGTTACTGGTCCTATTGTAGGTGCCTAACTTCTTGATGATTATTATTATTATATATAACCTAGGTGTTTTTTCTATTGTTAAGATGACGTGATTTCTCCGTGTTGTGTTGTTTTTTCTTGTATCATAAATAAATAGCTTTTCACTAAAGTTTTTATTGCAACGAATCATTTTGATTACAAGACTGAACCACTAGAAATGATTGCAATTCTGAAATAATACGTAAAAGTGACTTTTCTCTACGTGTTTTTGTAACTTTTTGAATTGGTCGTATGGTTGTGGAAACTGTATAGGTCATCTAGTATTCGAAGTTTTGACTTGCCCGATAACTTTTTAAAGAACAAAACTCATGATACCTAATGGGAAAGATTATGCAATTATATGTAAATTGTTGATATAATTTTTCATGTCGTACGAGAAAAATAGGATGCATAATTACTTTTTAATTCATCATTTGTACAATTATCTGGGTTAATGTTAGATTCGTATTCTAAACTATTCGTCGGTCGATAGATTTGTTTTAGAAATTTCAGAATTTTCCTTATAGAAACCTGGTCAATACATCAACTGCTGAGGTAAGATTATGATTTTTACTGTTTTTCAATTCTTACACTAACCGAATATTTTCATGTATCTCCAAGTGGATAAGTTTAATTTATATAGCTTGCAATTAGAGAAGTTATGTATCATATACATATAAATTTTGTATTACCAGTACCAATGTATAAATAAATTTGAAGCATTTAAAATGATAACAGAAGCCCTTACAAGGATGGTACCACATCTGAAAAATCTAAGGTATAATACTAAACAAAGGCACGGCATATTTATAATTTGTATAATTATTTAATAGTTTACAGTTGAAAGAGGGATAGAAACCAGGTTCCCTGGTTGGATAGATTATTTATGGTAGGAAAATCAACAAAAAATAGTGCAAATTATTTAGATATATTGGAAAAATTTAAATGCGTCGCTTTTTCTAGACAGATAATTTGCACTATAGGCATTTCAAACTAGTTAGAAATCAAGAAATTGCTTCTGTAAATGGTACTGAATATTTATTTACCTGCATAGAATTTCGCTAACTTGTATTGACAAGGTTCAATTTTTTGAAGGTGGAGAAATGGTTGGGAGACTTAATTTAAATCATTCACATGTACTGATTTATCATACTGCAGAAGAAAATAACAGGGAATAATTTAAAACTGCAACTGCTATACTTACACCGTGTGTTACTGCCAAACGGCATCAAAAAAGTATATTCTTTACCAAACAAAATGAATCAGGTTAGTGACGATTTTAATTTATTACAATATATATTTTTTAATACTTCTAATAACCAACTCCTATATAATAACCAATATATAATAACCAACTCCATCAGCTCATTTGGGGTTCGTGCTAGAATGCCAAAATCGCACATTGACGAGACTGTTACATTTACTGACCCAATTAACAATAAAAAGTGAAAAGTTTAGAACACTTATTCCAACAGTTGCTGCCTCAAATTAGGTATTCCAAATGTTTCATAGTTTCAATACTTTTCAGCGTTAGAAGACTTGTTAGAAAAAATTGATATGAAAAGCATATAGGACGCCGGGAAGTTTTTGGATGTTAGTCACAGAGATGCCATAACTACCAGTTTCATCCGCCCGGCGCAGATGCAGAAGGTTCTAATCTAATCTAAAACATTTACACGACGTTGTTTAACTGTCAGTAAGGGTGAAACAAAGGGTATGCATTTTTATTTCCATTCATTTCTCAATTTGATATCGGGTACCTAAGACTCTAACCCCTCGATTTTTTTGTAACGAAAAGGAAGCCTAATTAGCATTTCAGAGCAGGAAAGATATCTAGTATTTTTAATAAAATTTCGATTTATTGACAAAAATTAGTTTTATTTGTTATTTCAGAGATGCATGAAGTCCTTGTGGTCCATCTGGAAAACCCTAACGAAGAGTGCAGATGGAATGACCATAATATAAAAAATTAAACCAACTAAAAATTAGAAATAATCTGATTAAGGCCAGAATTGAAATTTTGCTTAAAATATATTTATATAAAAAATAAAGCGATTCGCTCGTTGTTGGTTCTTAAGAAAGTAGAAATGATTCCCATATTAATGAAGACAACTTTCCCCTTTCATAAATGGAAAAAAATTGAGATCGGCGTTTTTTCTTTTAATTTTATTAGAAAGTATAATATCCATAAAGGAGAAAACTGTCGTTATTATTATTATTTTAGAAAATATTTATAAAAAAAAAATGTTTTCATAATCCAAATAATAAAATAGATTATACTGTAGTTACTGAATTTTTATATTTTGTAATTTTTTTGTTATACAAGTTTCATTATGGTGATTTAGTTTTTATGTACCGTCACCATTTTGTCAAGACATTTTAAAGTACTTTTTTTTTTTTTATTAACAAATATACCTAGTTGTCATGTACAATATTTATATTTCTCTTAAAACAAAAACAACCAATGTTTTTCCAAAGTTCTTTTTTTATTCACCGTGGCCATTTTTCAAGACATTTATTTTAAGTATGTTATACATTACCGACTGGCAAGATAGAATGACCAAGTTGTGACAGGCATAAGACGAACTGAATCACCACTGTGAATGGATTTCGAAAATAAAGAATAAAAAGGAAATGGAGAAGGATTGTGGACAAGACCTAGATACACATCATATTATAGGGCAACTTGAAGTAGATGGGAAGGGATCTACCGCAAAAAAAACATCGGCAGAACCTTCAATGATGGCTCCAATTTCCCAGAAATGCCAGCTGAAGATAATCTTACAGATATTTTAAAGCTGACAAATACAACTATTATATTTATTTTATATTTATATTTCTATTTAGCAAAAACCAATATAACTTTTTTTTTGTTTATGGTTAATAACTCCTTGACTATTTTGTCAAGACAAGTATTTTTAAGTATATTGCTCCTTGTCTCATTTCTCAGTTTTCAATTATTGTTATTTTTATACCTTTCAATATGCTGCTTTCGAAATGAAGCCGTTTTAGACATCCATGGCCATTAACTATATTAGCGTAAAAGTATGGAATTGTGACCAGATGAAATGTTTAGAAATCATTTTCAATACAGCAGCAAAAACTACTCGAAAAATATTTAATTCCAGTTGCATTTTAGAAAATTCAATAGTGTTAAAGTGAAATACTTTGTCTTGATTACGCACTATAGCAAAGTTGAATGATAATTGATATGTCTTCAAAATAAGGAAAGTGTATATATAGAATGAAACACCGAACACAAAATAATCCACAACATACTTCAAAAAAGTCGTCATTTGACTTTTGGTACAAATTAAGCTGCTTAAACAGTAAAAGTTCAATAGAAACATATTCATTGAATAAAAAACAACATAGAATTTTTTAACAAAATAGCTTCCATAAGTGTGAGTGCTTCCATTTGTGAATGTTTTGCAAACAGCAGTATAAACGTAAACAGCTACTTTTTGGGCAGTACAACACTCATTGTTCCCTTCATTCAACTATTAAAACTGGGTTGCTGATTTTAAACGTGGAAAAAATAATACTGCAACTGAAAAGGAGTATGGGAGAGTCTACATTTAGTAAGACAATTCGCTTGCCCATTCTTTACAAAACAGATGGACTAAGGCTTCTGGAGTAATATCCTTTGATCGCAAATGTCCGCGAAGAAGATCGATAGCATGATGGACTGATGACATCGTTAAGTATATTTTACTTGAGTAGCAAAGAAAAGCCCAGGACCGTGAAAGTTGGAAGCATGCTGAAGAGGCCTTCATTCTGCAGTGAACATATGAATGGTTTAGATGATTTGACTGGTAAGTGCTGCTTGTGGTTTTAAAAGTATTATAAAATTCAATGAAAACTATCAAATTATTATAAAAACAAACATGTATATATGTAAATTATTTTGGTAGTGATTGCTTTTATTGTGAATTGATTATGAATGTAGTTTACATATTATAATCTACTGTAATATATTATCCAAGTTCAAGGAAGTTTTATTATGTATATTTGACAGGGTATTGTTTATCGGAATAAAATTTATGATTTAAGCAGTATATATGTGTTTTGCTTTTCTAATTCTGATTTCAAAACCATTTTCAAAATACAATTCCTATTTCAAAACGAGTATATTAAAATATTAAAAATATTTGCATATGGCAGTAGTAAATGACACCACTTTTGTAGGGATCTGAACATATAAATAATTGGAACAGTATTTACCTCCTTTCATTTTTTGTATTTTTAGTGATCTATATATGTAATTATGAGCAAATTGTACACAATTTATTTAAACAATTATATTATATATATATATATATATATATATATATATATATATATATATATATATATATATATATATATATATATATATATATATATATATATATATATATATATATATATATATATATATATATATATATATATACATACACACACACAAATAAATAGCACAACATACCGACTTCGAGAAAACCAAGAAATCAAACAATACACAGATATACATAGCGATATGAGAAAAAAAAGACTTAAGTTTTACGGACACATCAAACGGATGAGTCCGAGTAGGCTAACTAGACAAATAGTCGAATTTTATGAAAATAGGAATAGAGCTAAAGTGGAAATAATTAAATGGATTGCTGCAATTAAAGAGGACCTAAGATGAGCAAATATTACACAAAGTGAAATTCAGGATAGAGGCTGTTTCAGACACAAGGTTAACGTTTGGAAGGTTGGCCAGAGAGAAAAATTTAGGAAGACTGGAACAACTTGGTCTGACGAAAGGAAAAAAGCTCATAGCGAAAGAATGAAATTAGTATGGGCTCAAAGGAACGCTAACAACAACAAACGCCTCTAATTGTACTTCGCGTGGTCCACCAGGGCCCATACGTGAATAATAATAATAATAATATATATATATATATATATATATATATATATATATATATATATATATATATATATATATATATATATATTTATATATATATTTATATATATTTATATATATTTATATATATATATATATATATATATATATATATATATATATATATATATATATATATATATATATATATATATATATATATATATATATATATATATATATATATATATATATCATCATCATCATCATCATCAGCCCGTATCGATCCACTGCAGGATGAAGGCCTCTTCAGCATGCTTCCAACCTTCACGGTCCTGGGCTTTCCTCTGCCACTCGGGTCCAATATACTTAACGATGTCATCAGTCCATCGTGCTTTCGGTCTTCTTCGCGGACGTTTGCGATCAAGCGGTATCCACTCCAGGATTGCCTTGGTCCATCTGTCGTCCCATCGCCTCGCTATATGGCCTGCCCATCTCCATTTCAACTGTTTTACTCTTCCAATGATGTCACAGACCTTTGTTTGTTCCCTGATCCATGCGCAGGACTTTCTGTCTCGTCTTGTAATGCCAAGCATACATCTTTCCATTCCCCTCTGTGCCACCCGAAGTTTTTGAATTGATTGCGATGTGAGTGTCCAGGTTTCACTTCCGTATGTCATAACGGGTAGAACGCACTGATCGAATACTTTTCTTTTCAGGCAAAGGGGGAGTCTGCTCTTAAACACTATGTTGAGCCTACCAAATGCCTGCCAGCCACATTTAACACGCCGTTCCACCTCCCGGGCGGTATTCCCCTCCATGGAAATCCTCTGCCCAAGATATACAAAGCTGTCCACAATCTCTAAATCCCTTCCTAAAACTGAAATTCTTCTGTCCTGAGCGAAGTTATTGAACATAACCTGACTCTTTTTCAGGTTTATTTTCAAGCCAAATGCTTCGCCAGCCCTTTGCAGTTCTTGTATGCGTCTTTGCAGCTCCTCTGGGTCTTGAGAAATGAGAATAATATCATCTGCAAATCTAAGATGGTTTAAGTTTACACCATTGATCTTTACCCCATCCTGTTCCCAATCCAGTTTACGGAATACTTCTTCAAGGCCAGCCGAGAAAAGAATAGGCGATATTGCGTCACCCTGCCGTACACCTCGTTCTATATTAATTCCCACTTCAAGATCATCAAGGTGAATTGTGGCTGTAGCTCCATCATATATCGATTCTAATAGGTTTACATAGGCTCTCTCTACACCTTGGCTAAGTAATGCATCCATTATCGCATGCTTTGAGATGGAATCAAATGCTTTTTCGTAGTCGATAAAAGCCAAGCATAAATATATATATATATATATATATATATATATATATATATATATATATATATATATATATATATATATATATATATATATATATATATATATATATATATATATATATATATATATATATATATATATATATATATATATATATATATATATATATATTTATATTTATATATATTTATATATATATATATATATATATATATATATATATATATATATATATATATATATATATATATATATATATGCCTTATTAATAACCCCATTTTATTGATAAATTCAATTTAGATTATTACAGATTGTTGAGAACTAGTTTGTACATTCCACTGGTAATATATTTGGGTTCTTTTTAAATCTGTTAGGAATTTTACAGAGATGGTCAAGAAGCAATTTAAGAAAATTGACTTTTTAATCAACAATGTCTGGCAAATAAATCAGAATGATTCAAAACTGAAGTTGGCTTTGAAATTTTTTTTGAACTGAATCATTTAGGCCATTTTTACTTGACATGTTTATTAGAAGATTTACTTGTGGCAGCTCAAGGTTATAGCTACTTCCTACAACTTTTTTTTTGATACAATAGGTTTTAGGTTAAGGTAAAATTGTATGCAGTTTGTGTAAAGTTGCTGTTGTTGTATTGAACTGATAAGGTCTCCTTATTTTTCAATATTATTGATTTAAATCGAGGAATAGGGTTGGCGTCCCTTAATTTTTATGTCATTTTGGTCAATATCGGTTTTTTTTCAAGCATTTGAAGTGTGAATGTCAAGTATAAGTAGCTGAATAATGATATTAATAAATCTTATATGTAATTCTTATCACAACATAGATGTTTTACAAAATTGTGGTGCTTATCCTAAGGGTGAAATTTGCATACCCGCAAACCATATTTCATGTACTACGCTTGAGCCGTGCATCGTCATCAAGCCTTATCCGTCAGATATAAAATTAATTTGTCGAAGAATGATTGTTGGTGTATTAGTTCCGCTTTTATATACCTTCTTTTCTGTGAAAAAATAGGTTTTCGTTGAACGTAAAAGTGTACGTGGTTTGTGAAAAGTTGCTGTTGTCCTATTGAACCGGTAAGTTCTCCTTATTTTCGATTTTATTGATTATATCCATGAATTGGGTTTGCGTCCGTTTACCTTTATCTCTTTTTGAGCGATATTCTTTTTTCTTTAAGCATTTCAAATATTAGCATCAAGTAAAAGTGGATGAATAATGATAATATTAAATCGTATATGTAATTTTTATCATTGCATAGAATATTTTTCATAAATTTGAAGTATTTACCATAAGGGTGAAATTTGTATACCCGTGAACTATCTGTGTTTTCGCTTGCACCGTTTGCCGTCGTCCATTAGTTATAAAATTACATTCTACCAGAAATGTTTGTCGTTGTATTTATTCCGTTTTTATTAATTTTTTTTGTGAAAAATAGTTTTTTGTGAAGGTGACAGTGTATGCGGGTTGTGTAAAATTGCTGTTGTCCTATTGAATTCGTAAGTCCTGCTTATTTTTCGATATTATTGATGTAAATCCAGGAATAGAGTTGGCTTCCCTTCATCTTTATGTCATTTTGGGCAATATCAGTTTTTTTCAAACATTTGAAGTGTGAATGTCAAGTATAAGTAGCTGAATAATGATATTAATAAATCCTATATGTAATTTTTGACACAACATAGATTTTTTACAAAATTGTGATTTTTATCCTAAGGGTGAAATTTGCATACTCCTGGCTATTATTTCATGTACTGCGCTTGAGCCGTGCGTGGTCAAGTCCTATCGATCAGTTATAAAATTAATTGGTCGAAAAATGATTGTTGGTGTATTAGTTCCGCTTTTATATACCTTCTTTTCTGTGAAAAAATAGGTTTTCGTTGAACGTAAAAGTGTACGTGGTTTGTGAAAAGTTGCTGTTGTCCTATTGAACCGGTAAGTTCTCCTTATTTTCGATTTTGTTGATTATTGCTGTTGTCCTATTGAACTGGTAAGTCGTTCTTATTTTTCGATATTATTGATTAGATCCATTAATTGGGTTGGCGTCCTTTCACCTTGATGTCATTTTGGGCCATATTCTTTTTTCTTCAAGCATTTCAAATATTAGCGTCAAGTAAATGAAGAATGAAAATATTAAATCCTATATGTAATTTTTATCATTGCATAAAATATTTCTCATAAAATTGAGGAATTTGCCTTAAGGGTGAAATTTGTATACCCGCGAACTATCTGTTTTCGCTTGCGCCGTTTGCCATCGTCCATTTCTTATAAAATTCCATTGTCCCAGAAACGTTTGTTGTTGTATTTGTCCCTTTTTTTTTGTGAAAAATAGTCTTTTGGTGAAGGTAATATTTTATGCGGTTTGTGTAAAGTTGCAGTTGTCCTATTGAACGGGTAAGTCCTGCTTATTTTTCGATATTATTGATTTAAATTCAGGAATAGGGTTGGCGTCTCTTCATCTTTATGTCATTTTGACCAATATCAGGTTTTTTTTCAAGCATTTGAATTGTGAGTGTCAAGTATATGTAGCTGAATAATGATAATAATAAATCCTACATGTAATTTTTATCACAACACAAGACTTTTTTACAAAATTGTGGTATTTATCCTAAGGGTGAAATTTGCATACCCGCAGCCTACTATTTCATCTACTGCGCTTGTGCCATGCGTCGTCATCAAGCCTTATCTGTCAGTTATAAAATTAAGTCGTCGAAAAATGGTTGTTGGTGTATTGGTTCCGCTTTTATATATTTATTTTCTGTGAAAAAAATAGGTTTTCGTTGAACGTAAAAGTGCATGTGGTTTGTGTAAAGTGGTTGTTGTCCTGTTGAACCGGTAAGTCGTCCTTATTTTTCGATTTTATTGATTAGATCCATGAATTGGGTTGGCGTCCTTTCACCTTGATGTCATTTTGGGCCATATTCTTTTTTCTTCAAGCATATCAAATATTAGCGTCAAGTAAAAGTAAATGAAGAACGAAAATATTAAATCCTATATGTAATTTTTATCATTGCATAAAATATTTCTCATAAAATTGAGGAATTTGCCATAAGGGTGAAATTTGTATACCCGCGAACTATCTGTTTTCGCTTGCGCCGTTTGCCATCGTCCATTTCTTATAAAATTACATTGTCCCAGAAACGTTTGTTGTATTTGTTCCGTTTTTTTGTGAAAAATTGTCTTTTGGTGAAGGTAATATTTTATGCGGTTTGTGTAAAGTTGCAGTTGTCCTATTGAACGGGTAAGTCCTGCTTATTTTTCGATATTATCGATTTAGATCCAGGAATAGGGTTGGCGTCTCTTCATCTTTATGTCATTTTGGCCAATATCATTTTTTTAAACATTTGAAATGTGAGTGTCAAGTATATATAGCTGAATAATAATATTAATAAATCCTATATGTAATTTTTATCACAACATAGAAGATTTTTTGCAAAATTGTGGTGTTTATCCTAAGGGTGAAAATTGCATACCCGCAGCCCACTATTTCATCTACTGCGCTTGTGCCATGCGTCGTCATCAAGCCTTATCCGTCAGTTATAAAATTAAGTCGTCGAAAAATGGTTGTTGGTGTATTGGTTCCGCTTTTATATATTTATTTTCTGTGAAAAAAATAGGTTTTCGTTGAACGTAAAAGTGCATGTGGTTTGTGTAAAGTTGCTGTTGTCCTGTTGAACCGGTAAGTCGTCCTTATTTTTCGATTTTATTGATTAGATCCATGAATTGGGTTGGCGTCCTTTCACCTTGATGTCATTTTGGGCCATATTCTTTTTTCTTCAAGCATTTCAAATATTAGCGTCAAGTAAAAGTAAATGAAGAATGAAAATATTAAATCCTATATGTAATTTTTATCATTGCATAAAATATTTCTCATAAAATTGAGGAATTTGCCATAAGGGTGAAATTTGTATACCCGCGAACTCTCTGTTTTCGCTTGCGCCGTTTGCCATCGTCCATTATAAAAATTATATTGTCCCAGAAACGTTTGTTGTTGTATTTGTCCCTTTTTTTTTGTGAAAAATAGTCTTTTGGTGAAGGTAATATTTTATGCGGTTTGTGTAAAGTTGCTGTTGTCTTATTGAACGGGTAAGTCCTGCTTAATTTTCGATATTATTGATTTAAATCCAGGAATAGGGTTGGCGTCCCTTCATCTTATGTCATTTTTGCCAATATCAGTTTTTTTTCAAGCATTTGAAATGTGAGTGTCAACTATACGTAGCTGAATAATAATATTAATAAATCCTATATGTAATTTTTATCACAACATAGAAGATTTTTTGTAAAATTGTGGTGTTTATCCTAAGGGTGAAATTTGTATACCCGCAGCCTACTATTTCATCTACTGCGCTTGTGCTGTGCATCGTCATCAAGCCTTATGCCTCAGTTATAGAATAAATTTGTCGAAAAATAATTGTTGGTGTATTTGTTCCGGTTTTATATATTTTTTTCTGTGAAAAAATAGGTTTTCGTTGAACGTAAAAGTGCATGTGGTTTGTGTAAAGTTGCTGTTGTCCTATTGAACCGGTAAGTCGTTCTTATTTTTCGATATTATTGATTAGATCCATGAATTGGGTTGGCGTCCTTTCACCTTGATGTCTTTTTGGGTGTTATTCTTTTTTCTTCAAGCATTTCAAATATTAGCGTCAAGTAAAAGTAAATGAATAATGAAAATATTAAATCTTATATGTAATTTTTAACATTGCATGAAATATTTTTCATAAAATTGAGAAAGTTACCATAAGGGTGAAATTTGTATACCCTCGAACTATCTGTTTTCGCTTGCGCCGTTTGCCATCGTCCATTTCTTATAAAATTACATTGTCCCAGAAACGTTTGTTGTTGTATTTGTTCCGTTTTTTTGTGAAAAATAGTCTTTTGGTGAAGGTAATATTTTATGCGGTTGGTGTAAAGTTGCTGTTGTCCTATTGAACGGGTAACTCCTGCGTATTTTTCGATATTATCGATTTAAATCCAGGAATAGGGTTGGCGTCCCTTCATCTTTATGTCATTTTGGCCAATATCAGTTTTTTTTTAAGCATTTGAAATGTGAGTGTCAAGTATATGTAGCTGAATAATGATAATAATAAATCCTACATGTAATTTTTATCACAACATAGAAGATTTTTTACAAAATTGTGGTGTTTATCCTAAGGGTGAAATTTGCATACACGCAGCCTACTATTTCATCTACTGCGCTTGTGCCATGCATCGTCATCAAGCCTTATCCCTCAGTTATAAAATAAATTTGTCGAAAAATAATTGTTGGTGTATTCGTTCCGCTTTTATATATTTTTTTCTGTGAAAAAATAGGTTTTCGTTGAAGATAAAAGTGTATGTGGTTTCTGTAAAGTTGCTGTTGTTCTATTGAACCGGTAAGTCGTCTTTATTTTCCGATATTATCGTTGGAATCACTTTCTGATTCTTCTTGTTCCTGTGGTGCTTCAGCCCGTTAGTGATTATGAATTAATAAAAATTATTTTAGATGTTTAAATAGGTAAATATAAAAATAAAAATGCCTTTGTTTATTTGAAAAAACTTATTTATTATATAACTGAGAAAATATCGTTAAAAATATGTTGATAAGTAAATATTAGAAATCTAAAAATATTACAATGAAAATCTGAAAAAATAAAAAAAAATTGGGAAGACGTGGATTAATGACTTTTCTCTATAATCAAGGCTAATTTTATATTGATATTCTGGGTTTTTGTAATCCATGGTTTTCCACCTATATCCTGTGCTAACAAAATTCTTATTCCTTTAGATCCACTTGATGAATAGCTTTCAGAGTAAGATTTCAAAAGTGACACTAGTCATGACAGTTTAATTCCTCATATTAATTGATACATCTTTTTCTTTTATTTTCGTGACATTTTAGGCATTGAAGGGATTGTTGTATATTATTTATTACATATGATTTTTTCCTTCTGTTGTGTAATTATTGAGCCAACATTTTTCACATTTTTTAAAACACCTGTGGTCTATTTTTGTATTATAGATCTCACTAAAACACTTTTACGTACATATTAGAGGATTAATAAAGGATAAATACTACACAATGGGTTCTCAAATATATATAAAAGATGTTAATCGAACTCTCCACTTGCCAGGGGTGGACACCAGGCTCTATGGCTTCACTCGTCGGCTTTTAACTCTTTTTCTGTATTGCTTATAATGCTCAGACCATCGTTATTATCATTGGACATAGCTGATAAACCTGGGACAGCATACATCAAGTTTAAAGAGAATTTACATTTGGGATAAGACAAAGAGGTGAGAGCTGAAGATGAAAACTTGAAGTGGACAATTGATTGGATTAATTTAACTGGTGGAGCACAATAGTGGTATTTTGCAGGACAAACCCACTTTCACTTTTCAGGATTTTGAAACTGCTTTTAGTAAAACGATTTTAAAAGTGGAAGATTTACCTGGTAGGTGGAAAAGGATGAATGAAAGAATCAAAAGAAATGGAGAAGATATTACTGAATATTTCTGTGAAAAATATAATCTCTGCAGTAAGTTAGATCTTAATTTTCAGGAAACTAAGCAGCAGTTGCTTATTGGATTGTATGAGCACAACTTATGCACAACCCTGCTGTTAAATGTGACTGTTTCTGCTTTGACATACTTTTGTACAGTAAGGAGGTGCATAAGTTGCGATCATGCTATCCAATACGCGACTGCTGCTTAGTTTCCTGAAAATTAAGGAATAACTTACTCCAGTCTTATTACTTATTTTTCATGGAAATAATCATTGATATCTTGTCCTTTTTTTGGAATCTTTCATTCACCCTTTTCCACCTACTGGAAAAATCTTCCACTTTTAAATACGTTTTTTCTAAAAACAGTTTCAAAAGCCTGAAAGCAGTGGATGTGGTTGTGACTTGCTAAATACCACTGTTGTGCTCCACTAGTTAAATTAGACCGCGCTGTTCCTAAAACATAATTATCTGGCCATTGATGTAGTGTTTTCATACCTGTAGGTTCGTCTAGTCACATCCTTGGATCTTCCTTTGCATTTCCACTAAATCTGGGTGCATTTTTGGGCAGATCTGATAGTACATGATAACTGTTCAACATTTCTGCTCTGTATGTATCCAGTATTTGAAATATTTTAGCATTTGCGTTGATAATTTAAGTCCGTACAAGCATATTTCAATCTTATATTCTGCCTCCTTACGTCATGTCGCTATTCTGCTCGAGTCATGATTCCAAATCAATGTTTCATGTTCTACGTTTGCTGCAGTAAAATGGCGATTATATAAAAAAAATTCCCATGCCATACAGGCTTCCAGTGCCTTTGATGATCATCGAAATCTTTACGACAATCATGTTAATTTTTTTTAAGTTTCTAGTTTCTTGAAGGTGTTTCAGAGTTATTATTACTCGTATCCAACCTTCTTTGGCTAGATTCGCAGAATGAACAGCGCCAGTTCTTGTTGCAAAATCTACTACTTTTCTCGTGTAAAATCCAACGGCAGTATCTGAAAAAAATAAAATTAGTAGACACTGTTTCTATTGGAGTAACTGAATAAATACACACAGGATAATTTTTTTTAGCTATCATTCCTGTTAAACTATTATACGAACTAGAATCCTTATTGTGCATTTAATAACTGCCACTTTAATTTCTTAAATGCCTCGGGTTGTTTTTCTTCCCATATATAATTGCTTACTTTCTTTAATACGTCTGTCAGAGGTCTGGCTATACTGAAATAACTTCTGATAAAGTTTCGAAAAAACCAGTTAATCCCAAATAATGTCTGATTTCATGTTTATTCCTAGGGATTGGAAACTTCTTAATGGCATCTAACTGTAGTCATCCTGGCCTCAATCCTTCTCCTGACAACTCAAAACCTAAATAAGTCATCGAAGTCAAAAATAGCATTTATCCAGTTGGCTTTCCTTAAAGCCTGGAAAGCTAACAGAAGTCGGCGGCGCATATCTTCAAAATCTACAGCTGTGACCAATAGGTCGTCTGAATAGAATATCACAATGTTGTTATGTAATGGTCCTAAAACTAAAGATATTAATTTTGAAAATTCAAAAGGAGCATTGGCAAATCCAAAACATAACCTTTCAAATTCTATGCATCTGGTGCAATAAAGGCAGTTTTATGTTTTGAATGTCCACTTAGTTTAACCTGTAGATACCCTGACATTAAATCTAAAGCACAAAATAATTTACAACCAGATAATGTATCAAAACATTCATCTAAATTCAGAATAGGGAAATTTGTTTTCGTTGTTGGCTTATTCAAACGTCCAAAATCTACTACCAGTCGTCTTTCTTCAGATGCCTTAGGACTAATAGGATGGGTGATGCATGAGATGAAATAGTGTCTATAATAATACCACATTGTCTGCACTCCTTCAAGATCTCTTTTATTTGCTCCCAGTCAGCATGAGTAGTTCTATAGAGTTTACATCTTACATGTACATTATTATCTGTGATCGATAATTCCATTAAATCAGTGCATCCTGTGATGTTTTGGTTGCAAATAGAACTCAAAACTCATTAATTAAGCCTACATGTACCTTCAGGTCTGAATCCTTTAATCCATTACCCTTGTGTATCATCTGCATGGAATTGGTAGTTTCTCCCTAGGCCTTAATTGTGTATGTTCCATCTCTGGCTTAGACCTTCCTCTAATTTCCCCTAGTCGCCGGTTTTTCTCTATTATTATATCTGTCTGAATCATTGGTTATTGGCATTAGACCTATTTCCATTGCTGATAGTATTGGTATACAATGTATTTCTCTCCTTCCAACTTTCATTAACTGCATTGAGAAGATTGTCTCTTTTACCTCGGGACAATCCAAATCTATTTCAGCAAATGGCATTTCTTCAGCATATCCAAAATGTACATTTTCTTTCAATTTGATGTAAGTTACCCCTAGTTTCTCGGTAAAACTATGTCCAGTAATAATACCGATGTTCTGGACATTGTCAGGTACACTAGCGCATCCACCATTTCGTTTACATAGTCAACCTTCAGAGAAACATCAGCCTTTTTGATGCTGGTGATGGCTGGTAATTCTCCAAACCCATATAGTGCCTGCTCAGATCCTACAGAGAGGTTTAAACTCCTGGGCAACTTTCTCCTGCACTCCCTGGATCAATGATTGCTGTTCTAACTACTCCATTTATAAATATTTCTTTAATGTATTTTCCAAAATCAATATCCAGGTTGAGGTCTTCTTCTGATTGACTGTTTGTCTTTAGATGTTTGTTTCTTCCTGTACTATTAACTGCAAGCTGGCCTTCCTTTCTGCAAGTGTACAGACAACTTCTCACCTACTCCTGGGTGTATGCTCTTCTGTCTTACAATATTTTGCTTCACAAGCATATTTCTTGCAGTTAAAGTATAAAGGTTTTCTATCTCCATTTCTTTCTACTTAGGATGAGCTTGCTAAGCGACTATCAAATTTTGGTTCTCCTTTCTTAATTGTCCTATTACTAATTGATACAATACCTCTGAGTCTGCTTAACCCGGCTCTTTATATGTTATTGTACTCTTGCATATCAGTTAGCAATTTGTCAACATCATTGGGGTTTTTGGACAACAAGAATGTGCATAAGTTGAGATCATACAATCCCATAAGCAGCTGCTGCTTAGTTTCCTGAAAATTAAGCTCTAGCTTTTTATTAATATTTCATGGGAATATTCATTAGTATTTTCTCGTTTTCTTTGCATTCCTTCATTCATTTCTTTCCACCCACTTGGTAACACTTCCACTTTTAAAAATGGTTTTTCTAAAAGCAGTTTCAAAATCCTGTAAACAGTGGATGTGCTTTTGCTTTGCTAAATACCACTGTTGTGCTCCATCAGTTAAATTAGTCCGTGCTATTGCTAACACAGAAGTATTTGGCCATTGATGTAGTGTTTTCATACGTACAATTTTGTCTAGCCACATCTTAGGATCTTCCTTTGCATTTCCACTGTATGTCGGTAATTTTTTTATTAAATCTGATAATACATGATAAGCGTTTCAACTCTATTTGTATCCATACTGGCTTGTTTGTTGATTTTTATTCTTTCAAACATCTCATCTCGCTGTTGATTTTACGCAATAAACACTTGTAACATACGTTCAAGAGGGGCTTCGTACGTGTAGGGCCGGATGGCAAGGTTGGAGAAATATTATCCCTTTAAGTGTCATCCAATTCTTCTCTATCGATTTTAGTCGGAGACGTATTGTTAATAACAGGTTAGGTCACTGCGCCACTTGTTAAAACTCTTCTTCTGTAACTTTTCAGTCACTGGTGTTCGTTGGCAACTATCCGTCCTTTTTCGTCTCACTGTTAAGTCTGCTAACTTCATATCGATCCTATAGAATCTGGTTTCAACCAGATAAATTTAGTTAATCATCACTATTTTTCTTATCGTCTCTATGGCTTTCCATTTTCAATTTTTCGTCTCTTCACTATCTCACTTACTATTTTCCAAAACTGAATATTATTATATTTACCCGTATATGTATCCCACTTCTGAATTTGTCTATTTTTGTTATATAGAGATCACCAAAACACACTTTTACCTAAATTTAACAGGTTTCTAAAAGGGTAAATACTACAAAATGGGTTCTCAAATATATGTAAAATATGTTAATTGAACTCTAGACTAGATCACGGGTGGGCACAGGGCTCTACGGCTTCACTCGGCTGCTCTCAACTCTTTCTCTATTCTATTTCGCGAGTGGTCCTCAACTCCAGTCCTCTTGTGTCAGACTCCCAGATCCCCAGTCTCCCCACTTTTTGTGTCGTTTCCGTTTCCTCATCCTAATCGATGGTTGCCTACCTATTGGTTGTTGGCTACCTATATTAAAATTTAGGAGTAGAAATAAAGATTATTTACAAAGCATGCTCTTCTCTTTTGGTTGCCAGCAGTTCTCTCTCAGCAGTCAAATTTTCCATAGCTTTCATTAGCAAGAAACTCGATTGTTGCACCAAAATTTTTTTTCATGACGTTTCAAAACTGTTGAATACATCAACAGCTTACATCATAGCTTGTAACACTTGTTGAGTACATCATAGCTTGTAAACGGTAAGTTTACAAGCTATGAATTAACAGTGTAACTTGGTTTAGTTGATTAACTCGCTTCTGTCGATAAAGTATTTACTTGATAATTCTTATCACAACTTCTGCATCTTAAATGTACTAGCTCAATCAATTCTTGATTGAGTCTCGAAAAGACAAAACTTTGAAGAATGACAGTACAAATCATCACTCAATGATTTAATATCAACTATTCGACTTCGAATAACTTCAAAGGCATAAAAAATCAGCCTTCTTTTATTAGGTTTGTTCTAGCAAAGGTTTCAAACGGTTTCAAATCGTCCGGAGTTTGCGCAGACGAATGTACGCGTTCTAGCAAATTGTAACCGGAATTCCGACTACCAGTAATATGTTCTAGCAACAACCAATATCCAGTTTGCAAACTAGTTTCAAACCGTTCAATTTAGTTTGTGACAAGCACAATAGCTGGAAATGTTCGTTGATTTGTTTTGACTTTGGATTGTTTGGTTACAGATTGTTGGCTACAGGCCTCCATAAAACTAGTTCGGAATAATAAATAAATTGTAAAATATATACAAATAGCAGTCTTAGATCTTCATAAACTCATTTCCAAATAATAAAATAAAATTTAAAATGTAAGTACACTATAAACATAAAATACTTCCAAATAATAAAAAAAACATATATAAAGGAAAATAATCAATAAGGTAGGCCAGTGTGGACGATTTTAATGCCCCCACAGTATCATTTTTATGATAATTTTTTTTTCCCTCTACTATTTTCAAATGAAAATATAAACAAACGCAATTCAACGACGTAGAGAAATGTCAATCAAAATAAGCGTTCTAGCAGAAAAAAAATCTCAAACCGTTTTCAACCAAGTTTAGGGACGAACATGCGCAGTTAATCAATCCATCAAACTGGTTTCAAACCGTTTGAAACCTTTGCTAGAACAAACCTATTATGAAACTTTTTTTTACTTTAAAAATATCGTGTTTATAACCTCACTTTGAATATAGTTTTTAATTAATTACCTATTGTATCCAATGTTGGAATAGATTTTTCATTTTTTGGTTTTTTTACTTTATATGACAGTATTTTTTCCACTTTCCATATTTTTCTTACAGAATTTACCTTTGTATATGATGGCGAAGGTATATGAAGGTGAAGTTGTACGGGGTTTGTGAAAAGTTGCTGTTGTTCTATTGAATGGGTAAGTCCCCTGTATTTTCCGATATTATTAATTATTTCCATGAATGCGGTTGGCCTTCCTTTAGCTTTACCATTTCTGATAATATATTTTTTTTGTACAGAGCGGGCTATATTCACATGCCCTAATGATATTTTTTTGCAAATTATGTAGACCTTTCACGACAATTTTCTTTTTCCGTTAAACCTGTGGTGCTTCAGCCAGTCAGTGAGCTTTGTCATAGTAAATATAACTCCTATATTTTCATCTGAATCGACCTTAACTATATCACTAATTATAACTAGAATGACCATACAACGTTGTTGAATATTCAAAGTAAGTTACACCGCCTGGTGCCATCCAACGGCGAACGTTTTAATATGACCTAAAAACTGTATCCTAGGCCTGGGTAAACGCTAAAATGTAAAATAAATTTTCTTGTATTTATTTCAATCAAATTTTATTTATTTCAATGCAACCCAATATACGTACCGTTAGGTTGTGTCCCAAATATTATTTTGCAAAATAATTATATGTAAAATAAAATTAATGATCGTTTAGATTGGGAAATATTGTGTTTGGATTCTTTTTGAATTTGTTTCTTTGTTTGAATTTGTTTTCAAAATATAGTTCACGTTCATCTTTTTTATAGGACCAATTGCACGACAGTGAATTTCTTCATATATTTAAATTACATTTTGGAGATATTTTTCTAATTGCAGAATGATTAAAGGTATTATTTAATTCCTAGATATTATTTGGTTAGCTATGTTTTGTTGTATTCTAATTGACTGGACATACCACCTTAATACAGTTAATAAGTTATGGAAGCATACACTGCGGTGTATGAAATATGTTCTATTTTTAAGTAGAATCTTGTAGAAAGATTTTTTTTAATTTTCAGGTGCACATCAGGAACGAAATAGTTGCCATCAAAATGCGATTGAATTCGTAGTTTTATTGCTTATCATAATAAGCTCTCTGCATCGAATAATCTAAAGGCTTACAATTTTTTAGAGCAATCTGTCGCTACAAATCATTAAGTGGCACGACGATGAGGGAGCAATCGATATAGAAAAGGCGTTTTGGAGAAAGAGCTTTCCCATTGTTATTGGTGCGATAGATAGATGACTGCCAGGAGGTTTTTTTAATCACAGAATGATTTCAGGTTCTATTTGATTTCTACTTATAATTTATATAATACCTATATTTTGTTGTGTTTTAATTGATGTTTCCATAACTTACCAACTCTGTTAAAGCGGTATACCCCTTTAATAGAGTTAGTAAGTTATGGAAACATTTTAAGTAGAATCTACTAATAAGAAATTATTTTAATTTTCAGGTACATATCGCAACTGAAATGGTTGCTATCAAAATGAAATTGAATGTGTACACTTTCATCGATTGTCACAATAAGCTCTCTGCATTGAATAATCCAAAGGCTTACAATTTTTTAGAGCAATCTGTCGCCTCGTTGTTTAAATGGCCTGGCCACGGAGCAGTTGATATAGAAAAAGGGTTTAGGAGCAAGAGCGTTCTTAATATTACCGGTGCGATGTATGACTGCCATATTGAAATAGATAAACCTGAACTAGATCCAGATACCTACATCCAGAGAAAGAATTCTACTCCATACAGGTATGTTCGTAAATTAATGAATTTATTTATAGTGTTGATTATCTTTTTTGATGCAAGTAGTCTGTGACAACAGCCACAAAGTAATGGATCTAGTTGCAGAATAGTAGAGTGATCCAAAATTCCTCACTCTGTAGGACACTGGACCAAAAATGTGCTCCTTATTTTTTAATTGATGGTAGTGGTTGTCCTTTGCAAAAAAAAATGTTGACACCATTTCAAGACAAAGGCTAGTTAAAAAGGAGGTAAGTAAATTACAATTTAAAATTGGCATAAAGGAGAAGGGAAAAGGCATTGGCATAAAGGAGAAGGAGACTGAGGAAAATGAGGATTTTAACGGTCATAGAGATGGAATTGCTTATGATTTGGCTTTTTTTGAAAATAAATTACAGTTTAAAAAAATCGTTTTAAACTAATAAGCAAAGATTAATATCTAAAAATGTCCACTATATTTAAAATTGTATGTATAACAATTGTTTTGACACACAGTGCCTTTTTCAAATATAAACTATACTAAACTAGTATATAAAGTACTAAAACTAGGAGTTTAGTATAGTTTGTATTTGAAAAAGGCACTCTGTGTCGAAACAATTGTTATACATACAATTTTAAATTTTTAGATATTAAGTTAAAACATCGTTTTATTTCAAATAATTTTAAAAACAAAATACTGAACATTTTGCATAGCACTAGAGTTCTTGTATAAGAGAAAATATTTTGTATAACAAGAAAATTACAAAGTATAACTTTAAATTATCAATTTTAACTTCACAAAATACAGTTTATACAATATGTTTTTTAATTTGAATTATGAAAAGAAATTTTATATGTAAATGTCTATGTTTTATATAATAATAATGATGATGATAGTTTTCCCCATATAGATATCGTCTTTGCTAATAAAAAAATCATCCTGAAATGTTATTTATTCGATTAATGAAACCTGTCTTAATATTCAAATCACTTTTGCTTGCTTGAGATGCACATCATCTTACCTTAGCAGTTGATGTATTGATCAGGTTTCTATAAGTAGAATTCTGACTAACGAACAGTTTAGGATATGAACCTAACATTAATCCAGATATTTGTGCAAATGATGAATTTAAAAGTAATTAAGCATCCTATTTTTCTTCTAGGAAATGAAAAATTACATCAATAATTTACATATAATTGCATAATAATCTATAAATTGCCTGTTAGGTATCAAAAGTTTTACTCTTTTCAAAAGTTCTCAAGCAAATCAAAACTTCGAATACTAGATGACCTAGCCAGCCCCAAACTGTCAGCAAACCGACATGAAGATACGGATTTCAGTTTGGTTTGGTCCATACAGTTTTCCACAACCATAAGACCAATTCAAAAATGTACAAAACACATGGAGAAAAATAACTTTTATGTTTTATTTCAGAATTAAAATAATTTCTAGTGGTTCAGTCTTGTAATCAAAATGATTCGTTGCAATAAAATTTTTAGTGAAAAGCTATTTATTTCTGATGCAAGAAAAAACAACATAACACGTCCTCTTAACAATAGGAAAAAACTCGGGTTATCTCCAAAAATAATAATAATCAAGAAGTTAGCTACATACAATACACCAGTAACTTAACACTATAGGTTTGTTCTAGATACGATTTCAAACGGTTACAATCGTCCGCAGTTTGTGCAGGCGAATGTATACGCATGTTACGGTTATCTCCGCAAACTCCGAACGATTTGGAGCCGTTTGAAATCGTCCCTAGAACAAACCTTACATTAGCACGCCCGTAAACTAATTAAAACTTATTATTAAATCCTGACCAAGAGTGCTGATTGAATGAACATATTACAAAAAAGTCATGACATGGATGGACATTACAGGGAAAAAGTGAGGATCGGTAAAAATTAAAAGTTCAAAACACACGTGGGTCTTAATTGCAGAAGAGTTAAGTAAATAGTACACATATAAAGAGTAATATAACACCTAGCGAATATGTAAACAGACGGTGAAGTTATAATATATTTAAAATATATAGAAAATAAAAAAAAATCTATAAAATATATAGAAAAATAAAAATTTTACAGGAAGAGGTAGAAAACATGTTGAACACTCGACGAAATGGAAATTATCTTTTCTAATAAAAAACATTGAAAACCCCAAAAGCAAGTAGAAAAAAACATAAAGTAAAGTATGGTATTTAATTAGTATTTATGAATATCCTTTAAAAACGAAACAAGATGCCTTAGATAACCGAAACAAACAAATTAGAAATTGAAAAATTAAACCAACCAAAAATTATAAATGAAATTATGATTAAAACAATTTTATGTAAAAAAATAAGATAATTTGCTATTCTATTTTTCAGTTCTCATACTAACCTAATAGTTTTATGTATCTCCAAGTGATTAAGTTTAATTTATTATATAGCTTGCAAATAGAGAACCTATGATTGAAGAAGTTATGCATAAATTTTGTATTACCAGTACAATGTATAAATGAATTTGAAGCATTTAAAATGATAACAGAAGCCCTTATAAGGATGGTACCGCATCTGAAAAATCTAGGGTAAGAATACTAAACAAGGCACAGCATATTTACAATTTGTATAATTTTTCTGTGGTTTGCAGTTGATAATTTGCACTACAGGCATTTCAAACTGGTTAGAAATCAAGAAATTGCTTCTGTAAATGGTACTAAATATTTATTTACCTGCATAGAATTTAACTAACTTGTATTGACAAGTTTCAATTTATTGAAGATGGAGAAATGGTTGGGACACTTAATTTACTGTGACTGATACATGTATTGATTTATCACAGTACAGAAGAAACTAACAGTGAACAATTTAAAACTGCAACTGCTATACTTACAAAAAAGTATATTTGTTACAAAACAAAATGAATCAGATTAGTGGTGATTTTTATTCATTGTATATATTTATTAATACTTCCATAACCAACTCCTAGGTGAAAGCTGCCATATTTCAACACCAAAGAAAGATAGTGAAAATTTAAATCAAAATTTTTCAATCATCAGCTCATTTGGGGTTCCTGTTGGAATGCAAAAATCGCATATAGACGAGACTAACATTTACCGACCCAATTAATCATAAAAAGAGAAAAGTTAGAACATTTATTCCAAAATGTTACTGCCTCAAATTAGGTGTTCCAAATGTTTCATAGTTTCAATACTTTTCAGCGCAGAAGACTTGATAGAAAACATGGATATGAAAAGGATATAGACCGCCGGGAAGTATTTGGATGTTAGTCAGAGAGATGCCCATAACTACCACTTTCCTCCGCCCCTCGCAGATGAAGAAGGTTCTAATCTAATTCGGTCAAACATATACACGCCGTTGTTTAACCCTCAGTAAGTGTGAAACAAAGGCTATGTATTTTTACTTTAATTCATTTCTCAATTTAATATCTAGTCCCCAAGACTCTATCCTCCCCAATTTTTTCTAACGAAAAGGAAGACTGATTAGCATTTCAGAGCATGAAAGGTATGTTGCATTTTTGATTAAACTTTTGCTTTATGGCGAAAGATAAGTTTTACTTTTTATTTCAGAGTTTCAAGAAGTCGAAGAAGTTAAACGTTAAAATTTCTATAGAAAAATGTTGACTGAATAAGAAACAATATAGTTTTTCGACAAAACGGCTTCCATAATTGTGAATGTTTTGCTAACAGCAGTACAAAAGTAAAACAGCTGCTCCTTGGGCAGTACAACACTCATTGCTCACTTCACTCAACTATTAAAAACTGGGATGGGATGATTTTAAATGTGGAAGAAATAATACTGCAAGCGATAAGGGTCTATATGCCCCTTATCGGTTGCAGTATAGTCTAAATTTAGTAAGACAATTTGCTTGCCCACTCTACAATTGCCCTATAAGAAACAACTAAATCGGCTATGAGATTATAGAACCATCCACAAAAACACTCCTGATTCCGTATTATCTGATAATTTTTTTTTTTGGAAGATCAACAAATGATTAAAAATGGTGAAAATTTACGACAAACAAAATGGTATGCGATGGTTTAAAATTACTTTTAAAATTTTTGCTTTAAAATATAAAGTTTAAAGATGACAATGTTCAATGAAATAGTATTGTTTTAATTGTTAAATATATTTGTCAAATGCAACCCAATATACATGTATTCAGTTTGTGTCGAGCAGTGCATTAGCTGTTATATGAATACAAAGAAATTAAAAGTTTAATTAATAATTACATAAAACCCATTATATAATAATTACATAATAATTATATGTTGAAAAATAATTAGTCATATCCAAGGGTATAATTCCTAAACAGTAGCCTAAATTCTATTGTGGTTTAAAATGTACCACTTACCGCACTAAATATATTTCTTGTTATTTCTATCATATCTTTTGTCACTTTTGTCAATGTTTTCTATTTATAAATGTTATAAATATATAATATCAAAGGTAAAGTTAAGTTATCGTAATCATTAAAAAAATATTATGTACTTTTGAAAACTCTACGGGATCGTCTACTTTGTAGGGTCCCATTGCACAGTTTAGTAACTCGGGATAGGAATAATAATATTGAAGAAAGCCTCAATAGACAAGAACAAAATTCGTCTACGAATTTGGAGTTAAAGCACAATGTAATCATATGTGAAAACTTCTGCAAGTTTTTACAGGATAATCTAATTTGTAGATGTTCTAAGAGATACAGAAATTTGTGATCGGTTAGATGAACATCAACTAGTTAACTTAAGAACTATTATAAATGAGCCGGGCAAAGTAGATTTCCATGGGTTCAAACCAGACATCTGAAGGAAGAAAACCTACTATCAGAAAATAGTAAAGAAAATTGTATAATTCTATTGTAAACAAAAGCAAACATTTCAAATATTTAGTGTTTTTCAAGGTTTTAGTACATTTAATTTATTGATTAAATATATTCATTTAATTGGATATATCCTAATATAGATTAGAAATTTATTATAGATAATGGAGACTGATGGTAGGCCGACAGCAGTTCCAGGATATGTTATAGTACATCTAACTATAAAAACAAACTAACTATTATCTATTACCTATCTAATTATTATCTATAAACTATCTAACTATTATAAAAACAAACATGTATATATGTAAATTATTTTGGGTAGTGATTGTTTTTATTGTGAATTGATTATGAATGTAGTTTACATATTATAATCTACTGTAATATATTATCCTAGTTCAAGGAAGTTTTATTATGTATATTTAACAGTGTATTGTTTATCAAAATAAAATTTATGATTTAAGCAGTATATATATATACATATATACAGTATATATACATATATACAGTATATATATACATATATAATTACAGTATATATATATATATATATATATATATATATTATATATATATAATATATATATATATATATATATATATATTTATATATATATATATATGTAAATATAATGGTTGCCTTTCACAAATTCAGCAATAGGTTTTCATATCCCTAAAGAATCAGCCTCTCGAAATGATCATATTATTTTAGTGTGCCGAAGTATAGGAAAGGCTAACTTTAGCCATAACCAGAATAAAACAATGCCTTATTAATAACCCCATTTTAATGATAACTCCCATTTAGATTATTACAAAATTGTTGAGAATTATAAAATTAGTTGAAAAATGTTTGTTGGTGTGTTTGTCCCGCTTTTATATAGTTTTTTAAGGTAAAACTGTATGCAGTTTGTGTAAAGTTGCTGTTGTATTGAATCGATAAGTCTTCCTTATTTTTCAATATTAATTGATTTAAATTAAGGAACAGGGTTGGTATCCTTCGTCTTTATGTCATTTTGGCCAATATCACTTTTTTTTTAAGCATTTGAAATGTGAGTGTCAACTATACGTAGCTGAATAATGATATTAATAAATCCTATATGTAATTTTTATCACAACATAGAAGATTTTTTGCAAAATTGTGGTGTTTATCCTAAGGATGAAATTTGCATACCCGCAGCCTATTATTGCATCTACTGCGCTTGTGCCATGCGTCGTCATCAAGCCTTATCCCTCAGTTATAAAATAAATTTGTCAAGAATTAATTGTTGGTGTATTCGTTCCGTTTTTATATACTCTCTTTTCTGTGAAAAAATAGGTTTTCGTTGAAGGTAAAAGTGTATGTGGTTTGTGTAAAGTTGCTGTTGTCCTGTTGAACCGGTAAGTCGTTCTTATTTTTCGTTATTATTGATTAGATCCATGAATTGGGTTGGCGTTCTTTCACGTTGCTCTCTTTTTGGGCGATATTCTTTTTTCTTCACGCATTTCAAATATTAGCGTCAAGTAAAAGTAAATGAAGAATGAAAATATTAAATCCTATATGTAATTTTTATCATTGCACAAAAATATTTTTCATAAAATTGAGGAATTTACCATAAGGGTGAAATTTGTATACCCGCGAACTATCTGTTTTCGCTTGCGCCGTTTGCCACCGTCCATTTCTTATAAAATTACATTGTCCCAGAAACATTTCTTGTTGTATTTGTTCCGTTTTTATTCAGGTTTTTTTTTTTGTGAAAATAGTTTTTTGGTGAAGGTACTAGTGTATGCTGTTTGTGTAAAGTTGGTTGTTCTATGAACCGGTAAGTCGTTCTTATTTTTCGATATTATTGATTAGATCCATGAATTGGGTTGGCGTCCTTTCACCTTGATGTCTTTTTGGGCGATATTCTTTTTTCTTCAAGCATTTCAAATATTAGCGTCAAGTAAAAGTAAATTAATAATGAAAATATTAAATCTTATATGTAATTTTTATCATTGCATGAAATATTTTTCATAAAATTGAGGAATTTACCATAAGGGTGAAATTTGTATACCCGCGAACTATCTGTTTTCGCTTGCGCCGTTTGCCATCGTCCATTTCTTATAAAATTACATTGTCTCAGAAACGTTTGTTGTTGTATTTGTTCCGTTTTTTTTTGTGAAAAATAGTCTTTTGGTGAAGGTAATATTTTTATGCGGTTTGTGTAAAGTTGCTGTTGTCTTATTGAACGGGTAAGTCCTGCTTATTTTTCGATATTATTGATTTAAATCCAGGAATAGGGTTGCCGTCCCTTCATCTTTGTGTCATTTTGGCCAATATCGGTTTTTTTTCAAGCATTTGAATGTGAGTGTCAACTATACGTAGCTGAATAATGATATTAATAAATCCTATATGTAATTTTTATCACAACAAAAGATTTTTTGCAAAATTGTGGTGTTTTATCCTAAGGGTGAAAATTGCATACCCGCAGCCTACTATTTCTTCTACTGCGCTTGTGCCGTGCGTCGTCATCAAGCCTTATCCCTCAGTTATAAAATACATTTGTCGAAAAATAATTCTTGGTGTATTCGTTCCGTTTTTATATACTCTCTTCTCTGCGAAAAAATAGGTTTTCGTTGAACGTAAAAGTGCATGTGGTTTGTGTAAAGTTGCTGTTGTCCTATTGAACCGGTAAGTCGTTCTTATTTCCGATATTATTGATTAGATCCATGAATTGCGTTGGCGTCCTTTCACCTTGATGTCATTTTAGGCCATATTCTTTTTTCTTCAAGCATTTCAAAATTTAGCGTCAAGTAAAAGTAAATGAATAATAAAAATATTAAATCCAATATGTAATTTTTATCATTGCATAAAATATTTCTCATAAAAATTGAGGAATTTGCCATAAGGGTGAAATTTGTATACCCGCGAACTATCTGTTTTCGCTTGCGCCGTTTGCCATCGTCCATTTGTTATAAAATTATATTGTCCCAGAAACGTTTGTTGTTGTATTTGTTCCGTTTTTTTTGTGAAAAATAGTCTTTTGGTGAAGGTAATAAAAATATTAATTAAATAAATATTAATTAAATCCGCATAAAAATGCAGTTTGTGTAAAGTTGCAGTTGTCCTATTGAACGGGTAAGTCCTGCTTATTTTTCGATATTATTGATTTAAATCCAGGAATAGGGTTGGCGTCCCTTCATCTTTATGTCATTTTTGCCAATATCAGTTTTTTTTCAAGCATTTGAAATGTGAGTGTCAACTATACGTAGCTGAATAATGATATTAATAAATTCTATATGTAATTTTTATCAGAACATAGAAGATTTTTTGCAAAATTGTGGTGTTTATCCTAAGGTGAAATTTGCATACCCGCAGCCTATTATTTTATCTACTGCGCTTGTGCCATGCGTCGTCATCAAGCCTTATCCGTCAGTTATAAAATTAAGTCGTCGAAAAATGGTTGTTGGTGTATTGGCTCCGCTTTTATATATTTATTTTCTGTGAAAAAAATAGGTTTTCATTGAACGTAAAAGTGCATGAGGTTTGTGTAAAGTTGCTGTTGTCCTGTTGAACCGGTAAGTCGTTCTTATTTTTCGATATTATTGATTAGATCCATGAATTGCGTTGGCGTCCTTTCACCTTGATGTCATTTTGGGCCATATTCTTTTTTCTTCAAGCATTTCAAATATTAGCGTCAAGTAAAAGTAAATGAAGAATGAAAATATTAAATCCTATTTGTAATTTTTTATCATTGCATAAAATATTTCTCATAAAATTGAGGAATTTGCCATAAGGGTGAAATTTGTATACCCGCGAACCATCTGTTTTCCGCTTGCGCCGTTTGCCATCGTCCATTTCTTATAAAATTACATTGTCCCAGAAACGTTTGTTGTTGTATTTTGTCCCTTTTTTTTGTGAAAAATAGTCTTTGGTGAAGGTAATTTTTTATGCGGTTTGTGTAAAGTTGCAGTTGTCCTATTGAACGGGTAAGTCCTGCTTATTTTTCGATATTATTGATTTAAATTCAGGAATAGGGTCGGCGTCTCCTTCATCTTTATGTCATTTTGACCAATATCAGGTTTTTTTTTCAAGCATTTGAATTGTGAGTGTCAAGTATATGTAGCTGAATAATGATAATAATAAATCCTATATGTAATTTTTATCACAACACAAGACTTTTTTGCAAAATTGTGGTATTTATCCTAAGGGTGAAATTTGCATACCCGCAGCCTACTATTTCATCTACTGCGCTTGTGCCATGCGTCGTCATCAAGCCTTATCTGTCAGTTTATAAAATTAAGTCGTCGAAAAATGGTTGTTGGTGTATTGGTTCCGCTTTTATATATTTATTTTCTGTGAATAAAATAGGTTTTCGTTGAACGTAAAAGTGCATGTGGTTTGTGTAAAGTTGCTGTTGTCCTGTTGAATCGGTAAGGTCGTCCTTATTTTTTCGATTTTATTGATTAGATCCATGAATTGGATTGGCGTCCTTTCACCTTGATGTCATTTTGGGCCATATTCTTTTTTCTTCAAGCTTTTCAAATATTTAGCGTCAAGGAAAGTAAATGAAGATTGATAATAGTATATGCCGATATGTTATTGTTTAGCATTGCTAGAAAATATTTTTCTTAAAATTGAGGAATTTGGCTTAAGGGTGTAAAAGTTTGGATACCTCGAACGATGTTTATGTGCTTGCGGCCGTTTGCCTTCGTCCTATTTCGGTTTATAATAGTGTTAGCTTTTGTCCCAGAATCGTTATTGTTTGGTATTTGTTCCGTTTTTTTTGTGAAAAATAGTCTTTTTGGTGAAGGTAATATTTTATGCGGTTTACGTAAAAGTTGCTGTTGTCCTATTGACGGGTAAGGTCCTGCTTATTTTTCGATATTATTGAATTTAAATCCAGGAATAGGGTTGGCGTCCCTTCATCTTTATGTCATTTTGGTCAATATCAGTTTTTTTTAAACATTTGAAATGTGAGTGTCAACTATACGTAGCTGAATAATGATATTAATAAATCCTATATGTAATTTTATCACAACATAGAGATTTTTTACAAAATTGTGGTGTTTATCCTAATGGTGAAATTTGCATTACCCGCAGCCTACTATTTCATCTACTGCGCTTGTGCTGTGCATCGTCATCAAGCCTTATGCCTCAGTTATAAAATAAATTTGTCGAAAAATAATTGTTGGTGTATTCGTTCCGGTTTTATATATTTTTTTCTGTGAAAAAATAGGTTTTCGTTGAACGTAAAAGTGCATGTGTTTGTGTAAAGTTGCTGTTGTCCCTGTTGAACCGGTAAGTCGTTCTTATTTTTCGATATTATTGATTAGATCCATGAATTGGGTTGGCGTCCTTTCACCTTGATGTCATTTTGGGCCATATTCTTTTTTCATCAAGCATTTCAAATATTAGCGTCAAGTAAAAGTAAATGAATAATGATAATATTAAATCCTATATGTAATTTTTTATCATTGCATAAAATATTTTTCATAAAATTGAGGAATTTGCCATAAGGGTAAAATTTGTATACCCTCGAACTATCTGTTTTCGCTTGCGCCGTTTGCCATCGTCCATTTCTTATAAAATTACATTGTCCCAAGAAACGTTTGTTGTATTTGTTCCGTTTTTTTTGTGAAAATAGTCTTTGGGTGAAGGTAATATTTTATGCGGTTTACGTAAAGTTGCTGTTGTCCTATTGACGGGTAAGTCCCTGCTTATTTTCGATATTATTGTTTAAATCCAGGAATTAGGGTTGGCGTCCCTTCATCTTATGTCATTTTGGGCCAATATCAGTTTTTTTTTAAACATTTGAAATGTGAGTGTCAACTATACGTAGCTGAATAATGATATTAATAAATCCTATATCCAATTTTTATCACAACAGAAGATTTTTTAGAAAATTGTGGTGTTTATCCTAAGGGTGAAATTTGCATACCCGCAGCCTACTATTTCATCTACTGCGCTTGTGCTGTGCATCGTCATCAAGCCTTATCCCTCAGTTATAAAATAAATTTGTCGAAAAATAATTGTTGGTGTATTCGTTCCGCTTTTATATATTTTTTTCTGTGAAAAAATAGGTTTTCGTTGAACGTAAATGTGCATGTGGTTTGTGTAAAGTTGCTGTTGTCCTATTGAATGGGTAAGTTTTTTCCGATATTGATTATTTCCATGTGTGGTTGGCGTCCCTTAGGTCTTTACATCACCATTTGGATAATATATTTTTCTTTTGTATAGAGCGGACATGTGAATATATTAATGGATTTTTTTTGGGCAAATTAGATAGTTCTTTTACTAGAAAATATATCTTTCTTTCCGTTTAAATCAGTTTTCTGAAAAATCAGATCCTATCCGTACCATTTATTTTGATAATTTGGTGAAATATATATTGTCGGAATCAGTTTCCGATTGTTTCTTCTTCTTGTTCTTGTGGTGCTTCAGCCCGTTAGGGCTTCTGTATTATTAAAAATTATTTTAGGTGTTTGTTTAAATAGGTAAATATAAAAGTGAAAATGCATTTGTTTATTTGAAAAAAGTTGTTTAATATATAACTGAGAAAATATCGTTAATCAATAATGTTAAAAATCTGTTAATAAATAAATATTAGATGTCAAAAAATTTACAATTAAAAATCTGAAAGAAACTTTTTTTTTGGATAGACGTAGATTAATGACTTTTCTATATTCCAGGCTAATTTTATATGGAGATTATCAATGATTTTCTGGCTTTTTATAATCCATGGTTTTCCCACCTCTATCGTTTTCAACAAAAATTCTTAAGTCTTTTAGATTCCCTTGAGGAATAGCGTTAGCGTAAGATTTCAAGTCATAGCAGCTGTGGCAATTTTTATTTATCATTTTAATCGATAAACATTTTTTTCTTTTATTTTCATGACATTTTAGGCGTTGAAGGGATTGTTTTATTTTATTACATGTGATTTTTTCTTCTCTTGTGCAATTATTGAGCCAACATTTTTCACATTTTCTAATACATCTGTTGTCTATTTATGTATTATAGATATCACTAAAACACTTTTACGTACATTTACATGATTAATAAAGGCTAAATACCACAAAATGGGTTATCAATATATATAAAAAATGTTAATTTAACTCTCGACTCGTCCGGGCTGGACACAGGGCTCTATGGCTTCACTCGATGGCCCTTAACTATTTTTAAGTACTGCTTCGCTGGTGGTATTCGACTCGAGTAATCTCGTCCGATGGATACTTTCTAAGCGAAATTGACGCCCCACTTTTCGTGTTTTCGTTTCGTC